>JAANDG010000730.1:0-65537 GCA_036852015.1 Pelodera strongyloides | reverse complement strand
TTGTACCGTTCAATCGTTTCAAGCAAACCAGATCAGATAGACACTAACAACCATGACATTCAAGTAGCTAGGTTGTAGGCTCGTCCCAAATAGCTGCACATCCCAGCTAGAGATATAGCAGAGATAGAATGGCTATACGTGGCAAAACGTTAATAATGTAACATTTAGAACCCAGAATTTCGCGGAGCGATCAAGCAATGTGGTGGACCTTCAGCGTGCGCCTTACCGTTGACATAGGAAATCAGCTAACGCATACTAATTTGTCTTCCCTCAAAATGTATAATTTATGAAAAGAAAGAAAGAAAAATAAGTACTGCGAAAACACGGTTTCAATACCCAAACCGGTTACTAACTCAATGAACTAAGGCGACCATGCAAGTGTAAGCAATCAGTGCATTCACGAAACCCTATTGTTTTCTATGTCTGAATATATCAACGATCTCTCCCTCAAGCAAACACACGCATACAAAACTGATGAAAAAGTTCACATAGTAATAAATATAACCTGGACAAAAATGTTCTGACAGAATTGTGCAAGTATCCTTAAGCAGAACAAGTGAAAAGGACAAAAAGGACCAACCTGTGCGGTAAATAGAGATCATTCAGTCGGTTGTACTCGGCGTGTAGATGTGTGGAGTAGAAGTTGACCCGCAGTTCGCCCACCTCCAGTTCCACCATACCGACAACCTGAATGACCATCTACTGTAACGATCAGACAGACGGACTTAAAAATGATAGCCAGAACCATAGCTGTAGCGACGAGCCTAAACTGATTTCGGCCTGTCGTAAATCCGTAAGGTTAACACAACCTAGCCTACTCCTTCCCCTCCCCTCTAAATCTGGAAAAACTACATAATTTAGATGTTTAAGATTTAAAAAAAAAGGCTGACAAATAAAACTAATAACGGCAAGTGTGTCAACTTACTTAGACACACAAGTACAATGTACAATCTTTAGCAAGGTATGAGGAGGTTCTCTGGGGAAAACCAAAGCAATGTTTGTTATTCGCTCACGGAATAAAACCAATCAAAAAGAACACTTTCGCTCACAGAATAAAAACAATCAAAAAGAAAGACCAAAAACATAGCCAACCTTTCCGCCAAACCAATCGCCTCGATGTATATGATGAGCAAATCCATTGAGCGAGTACCTAAAATCCCAAAGCTACTATTGTAAGGAATTGACACGATTGTAAATAGACGTACTGCAACACATCGAAAATTGAAGTCAAAATATGCAGTAAATATCAAAACATTGAATAAAGAACGCTGAATCAAGGAATCCCGTTTCTTTGACTTGCCTATTCAGACTATTACAAACGAAATACGTAACAAACGTACCTATGCATTAGCGTCGAGACGATCGGGTATTTGGATATGACAGCCACTCCACTTCCAGTGAATCCCGAGTGGAAATAGTGTGAGAAGGGGAAGACTGGTTGCACTTTCTCCGCCAGATCCAGATAATCGTACTCGGACCAAAGTTCCTGGAAAAATGCATAGAAATCAAAAGGAAGGATGAAAGTTTAGAAACATTTGACATGCGCATGAACAACTTTCATCCGCTATCATAAAACGTCTCCATATACACACCATACTGTAACATCGGAATCATTTACCTGTAATCCCACGATATCATACTCTCCCCTCGTTAATTGATCTGCTAGTCTATCCAGTCGATGTTTCCTGTCCTTACTACCAATTGGCCATGGTTGGGGAAGGGCCCAAACGTTGAGAGTGGCCACGCGTAATTGAACCACACTGTCCATGGGTGGGGCGCACCTATAAAACTATAATTAATTTTGAGACTCATACACGGAAAATCCCGAGGATATGAGAATCAAAAACGTAAGAAACGAGAGAGGTAGGCAATACGATGCAAAAACTAATCGCAAAGATATCTAACAGCATAGCAACTGACTTGCTTAATTTTAAGAAAAAGGGGCAAAAGATCAAAACAACGATACCACTATGAAGAGAAGTTCGGATATATAATGGTACAATAGCCACCGCATGGTAAGTCAAAGCAAAAAAAAACTGTTTGAAAACTTAAAAAAAACTGTTTATTATCTAATAACAATACCCGTACACAAAGGAAAAATAATTACCTTAGAGTATTCTATTCTACACAACTAGCCTAACTATGGCCTACACACCTACACGAAACACGTATTATCAGAATCAGAGCACTTAGCTTCTCAGCAATTTCAACAGATTCACTAATGATTTAAAAACATCAAAACATGTAAACTTTTAACAATAATATATAATATCCTAAAATTACACTAAACAGGGTTCTAGGGGACGAAGTTGAAAACATTACGACGTGAACCTTAGCCCTATGACTTAAGTCCCAGTCCAGTCCCCGTTGCGTCCAGCCAGAGCGCCTAAGAAAACGGACTACAACTACAACTAGGATATCATAACCTAACAAAAGAACGATTTCTACTCGCCAACCCGTCGACATCAGTCCCGCTCAGAATTTGCATATATTCATTTCGCGTCCGATCGCCATGCTCCAGATATTTAGCATCATACGGTCGCGACGTCAAAACTTCAAATGTTGTTTCCTGAAAACACAAAGAAATCACTCCTCCGTTCTTGAAGAACAAAGACAACAAAGACCTTGCATTAATTAGTTTAGAAGTATGTCACGACGTAAAAAAAAAGAGAAAGCACCATCCCTACCTCAGAATCAACCGACTTCAAAGTGTTCGTACCAAGAACAATAATTCGCGGGACACCAATCCTGTTCAATTCCTGGAAAATAAATTATTTCAAGTAAATAAAACGATGAAAACAGAGATTTCAATTTTAACTTAAAAAAGTGCCTGAAAAATAAACGCTGCCAATACCCTCTCCTCTCACAATCAGAAGTTACAAAACAGTATCAATATAATCGGTTAGCAGCAAGAAATCAAAAAATACTAGAAAGGAGCATAAATCAGACCAATACCAATGTGATCAAGACTTGGCGGTGTCAAATACACTAATAAAAAACCTACCAATATTCGCTTCCCAATACTAATATCAGTTCGGTCATCGAGCAAAATAGTGGAGAATTTTGATTTCAAATCGTCCACCACCACACCCACAACACTGCGGTCCATTAACTTCTGAAATCGTCACTGATACGCTTTACATAATTAACCAAAAAAAGAGCATAGTATAATTAATAGATTCGATTGTAAAAAAAAACTCCCGCCCCAAATACCTACTGTTTTAACCAAAAAGCGGTTTACAAGGTGTAAAGATAATATTCTCAACTACAGTAACCAAGAGTAACAAACCCGATGCACAACAACCGCTGCGTCATATGGTACAATCAAAGAGGGTAGTCGGAGACAAGAATTTGACGGCGATAGAACCTGTAATGAACTTGCGTCACAATTTTCTATAGAATAAAGAAATAGAATACAGCGAAAATTGCGGTAGAGAAAAAAAAACTCCGCAGTTCGGTTGTTTCCCACGTGATGATTCATCATTATTCATCACTGTACTCCAAAAATGACCACTTAGGATACACATTCGGACAGCAAATCTCTCTCTCCATCTTTATCGAGGAGCATAACTCCCCCAAAAGTTTCAATCATCACAAGCCCAAAAATACAGTGAAAAATCTTACCTCAGCTGCAGCCTGCAACAAACGAGTGACTCCGATCCCAAAACAACACATTTCGAGTGGCTGTCCATTCTATAAAACATATAGTTTAGTAGAACTAACAAAATAGTTGCACGTCTCATATTCTAGCAAGTTCCCTGGGCGCAAATAGGGGGGGGGGGGAATTATATGCAATAGTGAGATGAGAAGTGAGACAATTACAAAACATAGTGAACTGATCGAGGTCTACCCACGATAGTTAAAACAACAAACCAGGCCATATACTCCAAGTGCCTCTGTGTACTTTGTGCCCAATTGAAATGTATGAGCTATTTCCACAGTGGACATTTCTTGTGAAGCATTGTGTTCGTTACACGGCTCCGTTTCGCCCACCTTTCCACCAGTTTTGCATCTTCAATGAACGATTATATTAATTTTTTTAACCAAAAAATCAGTGATTCTCAAAGAATCTTTACTTTTCATCTAAGTAAATCATTCGGCATAAAATTTTTCTCGGTGGTCGCAATATCTTTCAAATGGCGTTCGGCAGTATGGTTATGGGTTCTAGTGACATGTATGGCAAACGAGCAACTCACTTACACATCACAATAATGGATTGAGTCTTCGTTGAGTGGATTTCGGAGGTGATATTCGTGTGACAAACGACCGCCGTGGATTCCCGAATCGGCTCTCACCTGAAACGGGACCAATCTTTCCAAAGTCAATACTTTAACGATGAAGGAGATACTGTACCGTATTTATCGTTAGCGCCCCCTAAAGTCGTACTCTTACAGTTATTATGCATATTCGTACCAACGACTACACTTCCCGTACGAAGATGGGTCTAACCAGAAAGAATCCAGAAAAGGTAGGGAGTAAGGGTACTAATACAAAAGAGAAATAATCGTACCTTGTAAGTTTGCAGTCTTAGAGCTTTGGTCAGAATCTTGCCGTAAGCTTCACTGACTACTCCATATGTCTCCATCGCCGATTCTTCGGATATATCAAAAGAATATAGGTCATTCATCAGAAACTGACGCGCCCGAAGAAGGCCAAATCTGAAACACTACGGATCTACAGTATAGTAATAAACGGCGATATGACAGGGGCTACGTAGTACATTAAGCACACTAACAGACAATCAGATCTCAAGCTTAAACTAGAGATGTATCCGCACTACAACTCAATATAAGCGTTGCCAAATCACCAAGACAACATGATAACTCACTTAGCGAAAATGGTACTTCGACCGTAAGACCATATAAAACCCCCACTGGCTTTTCAGTTTGTCTATTCGCGTTGAGAGAGACTCGTGTTAAGTGTTAAGGGAAGAAGATTCACAACTCAACTTCAACTTTCAACAACTTGACAGATCCTAACGAAATAGCGTTCACATACCGTGGGTTCATCTCGTCACGAAACTTTTCTGTTGTTTGATAGAGCATAAGTGGAAAAGCGCGCTGTTTCACTGCTGGCAATTGAGCCATCAATTGGGTACACATTTCTTCAGCGGTTGGCTAAATTAATTTAAAAAAAAGTCACATTTGAATTCTAAAAAAATCTTCAAGAGTGTTAGTCAGTCTGGTGTCTCGATTCCAAGTTTGCGCATATCATGCTCATACATAGGCTGAATACTATGAGAAAGATTCTTGGATCAAGTAAGCGCTGAGCTCAACAGTAACGCGCAATTGAGAAGCTGGCACAGACAAGACCAGCACAAGAACTATGCCACCGTACCCATTGCGAAAACTCGAAGAACACCTTTTCCATTGCAATTGCAGTAGCCTAATCAACTGATATCATTGATATCAAAGATAAAAGGAATAAAAAAAAATACCTGTAAGCAAAGTTTATTTCCCAGTCTATCCTCAACTGTCAACAACTCTGCTCCCATGCTGTCCCATCTATTCGTCTGATCCCACAGTTCCTGGTAAAAATAAGCAACATTGTTACGTTTTTTTTTTTCAAAAAATCCTGGCGTTTGTGATAACAAAATATCGAAGGAAACTGTACTCGGAGTTGGACATTCTGGATTCCAATCTTACTGCAAGAAAACTCGGCGTAATTTTCAATGTTTGAAGCAAAAATACATAATAATAAAATATTTACCTTTGGTCCAAGTATTGGAAACGACAATTTTTGAGCTCCAATTGAGTCCAACTCATTGTCAATTAACGAGTTTAACCGTTTGATTGCTCGCTGTCCATTAGGCAAGAGACTAAAATGACACAAATAAAACTGACATTGTTCTTTGGGAACTGGATTAGATGGTTGCAACATTTAACACCAGTACAAAATAAGTTATTATCAAACTAACCTATACAGACCACGGCCGACGGGATGGATATAAGCAGCGTGGATCAGCAACTGTAATCCTAAACTCTTGGATGCAGCAGGGGGTGTCCCATGCAATATACACTTTGTTGCGTGCAGCACGGTAGAAGACATAGACCCAGTGAGCAGCAATACTCCACACGCACAATTGGTACTCTACAACAGGATATGGATTTCAATCACATATCACAGTGCTCAATGCACATCGCTGTGCCAAACGGGACAGACAGAATATTCAGCATACAAAGCGAAACTTGCTCCTACGGCTAGTCACGGAGAAAATCTACCCCGCTTCCCGCAGATTGGCACGTTTGCAAGATGTTAGCACCAAACGCGCATAGAACCCGCTTCGTGAGGTGCGGCTCATATTGGCTGGGCTGTCCACCGGTATATATATATCGCAACCGTGAAAGTGCGCTAAGAAACATCAAAGCTGTATTCAACTATTCAATACATGAACATTTACAATTACCAACAATCATAAAAGACCTATAAACTAGCAGCATATGCGCATACACGGCAGCAATCGTCCGTCGATCCCACGACAAGAAAAAATAGGCATGGAATTAAAGGTGTATTCCAACTTTTGCGTCTGCGCACTCCGCGAAAGGCACACTCTCTACTCCTTCCCTCCGGGACTTTGAGTGCAGAACGAAAATGCACATTTGCCGGGAAAGCGCATTATTCATGTGTCCAGAATTTGCCTTGCGCCACTTTTGTGATGACGTTGTTGTTGTTGTTGTTGTAGAAATATTTGAACCGCTTATCGTTAACGAGCGAATCGTTGTCTTGCTTCTCTAGCCGCCTACATAGTGGCTTTCTTGGACTGTTGACATCATTTCTGGTTGTGAACATTGTGTATTTCTCGGATTGTACGTGTCTTCTATTTTCTTTCCATCTAATTCTAGTTTCTCATTTCAGTTAACAGTTTATGGTTGATGTAAGCCTGGATTCCTGTAGTACTCCTATTCCTATACCAGGTAAGTCGTTTCCGGTCAGTTTTCGGCCCATTCCATCCCGCGCCTAGTTATTCTGTGTCGGTGGACATATGTACTGTTCCTTTGGTCGCATTAAACGAATTAGTTTTTTATATATACGTAGGCAATAATCTAGTTGTGTGTTGCTACCAAGTCACCAGCTTACTGAATGTTTACAGGGGTTGGCTGCCTTCGCTTTCCCGATTCTGCTGGCTCCTTTCCTGAAGGTTTTTGTTCGCCGTCTGAAGAAGCCGTTACTCCGCCTGGAATACTTACCAAATTTTCGTACCGCTCTAGGGAGCGTTCCTCTAACCAACTAATTAGTGGTTCACCGCCTGATCCCAGCCCAACACCTATTAGGTATCGTTATGAAATGAAAGAGTTTTCTTGATTCAAAAAATGTTAGATGTGCGCCACGCTGCGATGGTTCCATACTAAAATGCGGACACGGTGTATCCGCAACGGGGTGGTATTTTTAAATCGCTAAGCAGACTCTAGCAGAAAATATGTATTGGGTGATTTATAGCCTGACTTAGAAAATAGTCTGACATTCACTCCGATAATTGGAAATGTTTAGGGCGCGTTCGGGATTGATTTTCCGAAAGGAAACTCGGCCAAATCCTCGTTCGGGATGGACATTTTGGAAACGTTCTAATGCTTGGAGAAAACAAAAAATACAGTATGAATGAGCATGGAAAATTTGAAAAATACGCGGGAAATGTTTTTCGCAAGCTAATTCATACTGTATTTTTTGTTTTCTCCAAGCATTGGAACGTTTCCAAAAAGTTCATCCCGAACGATGAATTTGTATGGTTTCCTTTCGGAAAATCAATCCCGAACGCGCCCTTAAGCTTTTACATTGCGTATTATATTGACTCTAATTTAATTCAGGTGTGTATTTTATATATTCAACATTTCAGCTCAAAAATGCTCATTACTGAACAAAGAGCACATTGCTTTTCTTGCGGAAAAAAGGGCGAGGTGTTGCTGTGCAAGAGCTGCACCCAAGTAAAGTGTACGTTTTCCTCTTCTTATTACACTGCTCTGGGTTTTTTCAAGTCAAATTATTTTTTATAACTACTGCCGTGAGGGATGTTCTAATTCACAATTTGCAGCATCGCTTTTCTCGTTACCTGCACGCTCGCTCTTCTTTAGTAAAATTTTTTTGAAACAAACTCGGTGGTCTCTTCCCTTGAGCTATACGAGTATTCATTTTCACATTTTCAGTGACATTTTGCTCAAAGAAAGAAAACATCAAGAGTTTAGCCGTGCAGAAGAAAAATCAGGAGGCTTCTATTGCAGACTTGGTTGAATCGACGGTATGCCATTGCCAGTCCTACGTCGTGTGCTATTTTGAATCGTGGTATATTTCCTCATCTCTTCGATTCGATTCGAGAATCAGAATAATCACTGAATCACTGTTGCATTTCAGCTGCACGATGACCTGGATGTATCCGATACGAAAGCGAGACTCCTCGAACTCCATCGACAGCATAAACAGCTTATTGCCCGAATTAAGGTATGCTAAAACATATATGCGATTAGACTCGTCATTAACAGAGAACTGAATTTTGCGTGGGTCAATGGGTCTCCTGCATGAAGTATACGTTAATTGCCTGAATTTAGGCGCGAAGAGAAGAACTTGCATCGGTCGACAAAACTCTTACATCTTCGAAAAATATGAGTGAACGGCTACAGGTAACTTGTTCGGATAGCAATGAACTGAACAGAAAGAATATTGTATAAAAAAGAGGTGTTAGTTTTATTATTGCAGTTTGCGATCGAGAAGCTTGACGTGCATTTGGAGAATAAAGGAAGGCCAAAAGATAGGAGACTGCAGTTTCTAATAGAGCAAAGGAAAAAGGCGAGTTTTATTTCGGTAAAAAGATTTTTGGATTTTTTTATAGGCGCGTTACAGTGAAGTGGAGCTTCTAGTTATAAGCATTTGTATTTATTGTTCAGACAAGTCAAATGTAAAACAAATTCAGAGTAGTTGTGTATCTTTAATTGCCTGTCCTTGCTTGCAGATGGCTCAAGCGCGCCGTGAGCTGAGCGTACATCTCTTTGGTGTTTATTCGATCGATGAGGTGGCGCTGGTTAATTCCGAGCACGCCGATGCTCCCAATCATAACCGGTTTGTCTTATGAATTTATGAACTGTTCTTTCCATGGCTTGTACTCCGTTAAGTGTGGAGTTGAGTTACTCATCACCCACAAGACTCATTGGTTGATTTTCTTTATTCAGTCAAGTTTTCTTTTTATTTTGTTTTTCCCTAATTTATTCTGGCTTTCAGAACCGCTGTTTGGACAGTTGTCGAGAATGATGGTCCACCGGTCGCTACGTTTGGACAACCTCTTTACAAGGTTGGTTGGTTGCTATTATATATTTGTAATGTTTTCATGTGCATGTTTCAGGGCAGATCAGTTTTGAGCGTTTCATTTACCATTACTTACGCCCATTCCCATTCACATTAGATTACACATATAAAGATTTGCCCATTCTCCATTCCCTTCATTCGTTGACCCCTTACAGATTCGTGATGCTGTTTGTGGTTTGAAGTCATCGGAATGTAGGGAGATGTTGGCGACTGCAATGAAGTCAGGAACCTTGTCGTTGCCTATTGAACAACGACCACACCTGGTTTGTTGTTTACAAAATCTATCGTTAATTATTTAAAATAAATGGTATGAACAAGGATTACAAGGAACAAGGTGAGGAAGCCTCCGTACTTATCATTCCATCTGCATTGATCAATGATGCATTAGCAAACATCACTCGTGAATCACCGTAATCACATCGTATACTTATTGTTTTCAGTCTGGTCTGATTTTCACAATGCAACTGGTGAACCATCTGGCGCAGGTCAACGACATTGTTCTGCCGTATTCTGTAAGTTTGTTTGCGTTGCTTAATTAGCGGAAACATTAGCGGAAAGTCAAATCATTATTAGCGGAAAGTCAAATCATTATTAGCGGAAAGTCAAATCATTATCTGCACTGATTTTGGAAATTTCAGCTTAGCGTGCCCGAATTGTGCGTTTGGGAGCGATGGAGTCAGCTACCAGAGTCCGAGTGGGGCAAGATGTGTCACTCTGTGATTGCGAGCGATTGGGCCAAGCTTTGTCACTCGGTGGTCGTCTGCTGTCATATGTTTGGCATGTCTAGAGAGGTACTGTTTTGTTACTGCGGAATGTTAAACACCACGTGACTTGTGATTGAGGAAGCAACCCGCATATGAGTCGTTTCGACGTTTGTATTATATTCCGGCCATGTTGTTTTCTGGTATTTGTTGGTGCTTTCTGTTGTTCTTGTCGATGGTGATCTAGAGAACTTCCGGTGGTATGTGCGACCTCCTGAACTGAAAATGTTATAGTAGCTGGTAAACAACTAGTGACACGTGAGAGGATCATTTGCAGAATTTCCTTTTTTTCCCAGAAATCCATTGACTCGCAAACTAGGCAGACTTTATCTATCTATCTATCTATTAGTATCATAATTGCAGGCAGGCGAAATTGATCCAACGAATCCTCATGCGAATTTGATGTCACTTTTCTCGCGGTTGATTTCTGAGCCGAGTGATATTTCCACGACGGACCAGGTAAAATGTTTCTTCATTTTTTATGTGTTGAGTGTGTGCGAGTGCGATATTGGTGTCGGTTTCAGCCTTTTGTACATCGTTTAGTATCAGAATACGAATGGTTGGTGATAGTGGTGGGGTGGTGTATAACATGAATATGAAGCTAAACACTACTCGCTGCAAAAAAAAACCAGAGGATAGGACGCGTTGAAAAGAATGAAGTTGATATTGCAAGCTATTGTTGTTTTGGTTTTGACCGGAATTAATGTTGATGTCATTTTATATTTTTAATATCTTGTAGGCTGCATTGCCGATGCCTTCGCTCGAGGACCTCGGCCTCACGCTGGAAGATGCCCACTTGCGGGATCGTGTTTTGGTCAGGAATACTTCAAAATATTTTTTTATTATCTTGATACTAGATTTACTTGGAATTATGTTGTATTTCGTTTTTGGACACCGAAGTATATAAAGGCAGTGATCGCCCAGCACCGATCTTAATTTGAGAATTTCGTTTTTTTTTGTAAAAAAAAAAGTAATCATAAATTTTATGCATTATTTTTTAGGCAAATGAATGGGATACTTGTGAGGACGTGGACGAGTTTGGCAATTCTTTGAGGTGAATGGTTTGTGATATTTTTATATCATTAATCGATTGAAGTACTCACCAACTATACTCTCAGCCGGAATGCAAGTGGGTTGTATTTTTCCATGTTTCATATTTCCGCTTTCCATGTCATATACGTGGGCCATTCTAGATTCTAGTCTGAACATTGATGTCTGATGCATATATATTATTGGTTGATCGCTATTCTTCTTTTCAAAGTTTCTGGCTATTTTATAGTTATATTTTTTGGTTATTGATGCTGACTAGCACTGTACATAGAAAATATTGCATTACCAGGCATACCACCATTTTTCAGTAATTCATGGATTCTGTTCTTTGTGTGCATTTCGGATTAAGCTAATTTATTTTGTCATATGGTGTAACTTGTACATAGTGCATATCTGTCGTGATGCTCCCTCTCCTCTTTCTTTGCTCATTTTTTTAGCGCTAACGGTTTCCTCGGAATTTCGGAATTGAATGAAAGCAAGCAAGGATGTGCTTCTTAGTGGAATTAATGCTACAAATTTTTCACATAAACAGTTTTTGGTCGACTTGCGCAAATTTTGAGGGAATCAAGCCTACCTCATTTTCAAAGTGCTTTTTGTGTTGTTTTCTGGTACAAGCCTTTCTATAACCTTTACTGTAAGCATCGGATGATTTTGCTTATTGATTTAAATTGTCTGTTATTCAACATTACGTACTTTGCTAACTAGTCCATTGAGACTGACCTTATCATGACTGAAATATAATTCTTAACTCTTCCCTTGCTGCCTTGCTTGAAAACGTTGCTTCATGCTGCCTAGCATTAAAATGAATAAAGTTTTTTTTTCCTGGATTACTAAATGCACATTCCTTGATACTTGCTGTTTTTACAGATTATTATCTTTATTTGTGTGATTTTCTTTCATCGTATTCCTAACTGTTATGTATGTTACTTGTTTATCTATTCGAAATTCCCTGATTCTTGATGCTTTGTCGTTAGTTAATTTAGAAGTGGACACTTTCGTTGTCTAGCGATGGTATCTCGGTATTGGCGGTTAGAGTGCAGATGAATAGAGAGAGAGAGGTCGGGATGAGAGTTTACACTATACACCCGCGCGAGGGACCTTGTACACTACACCCTAACCTCTAACTGTTGTTTCTGACTGAGAGATATCAACTTGGCAGCTAGCTGCTTCTTACCCTTGTTAATAATTTTTTATTATTGTTTTTCGTTGTTTTTGCAATTTTGCTCTGCCCCGTGCTGTGTGTATAGTGAATTTTTAAACTTGCAGGCTATGCTGGGGCAATGTTTAGTACAAAGGTTGGCGCGGGGATGTTCCACGTCTAGGGTGTTATCTATGAGAGGTTTGTTTTTTATACGCTCGATGTCTGTCTTTTCTTTGTTTCTGTGGAGTCATGAAGTTAGACCTGATTTTGTTGACTTGTTTAATAATAAATATGCAATATACAATCACAATGCACTTACAATGTACATTATTTCCTTGTGCGTTTCGTGGTTTGGATAGATAAGCACTTTTACCATGTATTATGCATTTATCGATTAGTGAGTTTCTTCACGCTGTATTGTCAGTGATATTTTCCCTTTCTTCAGAAGTATCCTCTATTCGTGATTCTCAACCTGTGGCCTTGTCCAGCACAGTGTATGGGGATCCGTCCGTGAATAAGGATTGCCCACCGCTCATCGTTTGCCATGGTATTCATTGTTTATATTTACGATTTATTGGTTCTAAGCTTGTTTTAACGATTAGACCTAACACCAGAAGAGGACCGAACAAAACATACGAAGACAAATCAGTCCGTCTGAGTTTTATACGTTCTGATTGTAAGAAGTTTCACGTGTGTCTGTGTGCATGTGAATGTGAGTAGGTGAGTGAATGACTGATATAATTATCGATGGAAATATCTGTAATTGGTATATTTTAAAGCGAATGAGAACCATAAACCACGCTTTTCAGGACTGTTCGGACAAAAAATGAATTGGAATTCGGTGGCTAAAGTCTTTCAAAAGCAGTTGAACAATGTAGTCTATGCGATTGATTTGAGGTAATGAAAATTGAAAATAATTACTAAGTCAATTTATGTGTCGTTGTATGGGAGTCGGAGTCGCGAGCAATGGTTAAACTAGTTGTTCAGAAGTTCAGATAATCAGATATCCATTGATGAAATATAACTTTATGTGGGAAATGTTTATCAAAGCTTCGTTTAGAAATCATGGCGAATCACCGTGGAGTGATTCTATGACCTATGCAGATATGGCAGCTGACCTTCTGGCTTTTTTGAAAAAGGTACTTTTCTGTAGTATGGATTGTATTTCGTACTTTTCTATGATTTCACATTACGACATTTACATGATAGTGTAGTGGATTGTGAATTTGGAAACCGGAAACGTGTGTTTTATTGTATGCTGAACGACGACGTTTTCTTAAAATTGACGCTTTCAGCTTTCGTGCTGACCAGAGAGCATGTATTGTTGTGAAAAGTAGAATAATCTATTTAAATACTTGTTGTATTAGTTTCGTGAGTTTTAGGTTCGCGACGAAACGGGATTTCAAAAAAGTGTATTGCTCGGCCACAGCATGGGCGGAAAGGCGGTGATGCGACTAGCTGTTGGTTTGTTCTTATCTACTGAATTCATTTTTGGCTTTTAATTAAGATTTCTTTCGTGCATATTCCCTGTTCGACTTTTTTTGTTGTTGGTAATTATTCGAGTTGTCTATGGTGTTATGAAGACATTTACTTGTTTCTCTTGAGCTTGTTTAGAGTAGTTAGAGTAGAGTAGTTGAGAGTAGTTTAGAGTTTAGAGTTTGTTTAGAATTGTATTCTTACGTATTTGAGCTAAATTCTAAACTTTAGATCCCGAGGGTGCCCCATTCATTGAAAAGCTGATTGTTGAAGATGTATCGCCAAAAGGTTACTCCGTCAGCTCTCACCATTTTAGGTTGGTTAACTGTTATTGCATCTTTTTAATTGATAATAGTCTTGCTAAGTGGAACCTATGACCTCTGACAATTACGTTCTTAAGTATTGTGGATATGTAATTGTTTCTATTGTTTTAGGCGCTTTTTTATATTCGAATTGTCCATATTAATCAGTTTCTTCTTTTTCTCTCGTTTTGGTTTAATGCTACTTTCTTTGTGCTTATACTTACGAGTCTCTTTTCGGTTCTACGTGGAAGCGATGAAAAAAGCCGATTTAACGAAGAGTCGTGTCGAAATTGGAAAGCAACTTGAACATGATGTACGTATTTATTAAAAAAAAACTAATAATATGTGTAATTTATTCTTTCTTTGTATCAAGTTCTTGGCGGGTAAAGTGCCTCCGTTTGCGAGGTTGAAGTTCTTGTTCATTTATAGTTAATAAATAGTTTTAGGTTCCTGATTTTGGGATCCGTCAATTTCTGCTCACGAATTTGCGTGTCGTGGAGGCTGAAGATGGCACCAAGAGCTTTGAGTGGAAGGTGAGCGGAAGCGGAGAAGTTACTAACTGTTTCGTTTATCCTGGTTCATACATCACATGGTTCATTCATTCCATGCATTTAAATATTATTTTTGTTTCCCATGCCCTTCTGATTTGTATGTTAAGTATAGACACTGGTGCAAGTAGAGTCAGGGACGGATGTATATTATGGTTTATTTCCATTTTATTCAGGTAAATTTGAATGCGATTGCCAATTCCTTTGAAGCGGTGCTGGGAATGGACACCCCGGTGGGAGCCTATCGTGGAAAGACCCTCTTTGTGTATGGGGAGAAGAGTGGATATGTACCAAAAGAGGACCTACCACTTATCAAGAATTTGTTCCCGCAGGTTGGTTTTTGTTTCTTTATTGGTTTACTTTTTGCTTGACATTACTTCGAGGCAAACTAAGCGAGCGTCCCGTGTTTTGCCACTGACTACTGACTTTCTAGCTAATGTGTGGCACCATGTAAGTTTTAACGAGAGAGGGAGAGAAGTCGTGCGGTCCTGCTCTGACATTTACGATATGTAGAGTAATTTCAAGATGAGCGAGCGAGGCTCGTTTTTAATAGACTCATATGTTATGTTTAATATCTGGTCTAGGTCTAGAGGAAAGAAGAGCAAGAAAATAGTTACGTAGTTTGTCTTGTTTTGTATTTTGTATATATTTGTTGTGAATTCAGGTGGTATTTGACGAGATCAAGGGAGCGAGCCACTGGGTGCATGCGGACAACCCCAAGGATTTTATTCTGTCTGTCTGTGAATTTGTGAAACAAAAATAGAGTTCTTTATGTTCTTTCTAGTTTGTCCTGTCGTCTAGTCATTAGGGAAGTATTGCAAAGTATTAGGAGTTTTTCTTATAGTACAATCTTTATGTTAGCGAGCGGAACGCGCTATGATTCGGGTTTGCATTCTTGTCTATTATATTTTTGAGAATTGATGTTACTATTGATGTTAGGGAATTATTATATGGACTAATGGACTCACTGAAGTCTGAACTTATCGGGTGCTGCTTATACTTATTAATTACTAACACTGTTGGAGTAAGCTTAATAAATGTTTAAATTATTTTTGTATATATCCGCTTTGACAATTTGCGATTGCTATTTTCGCCCAATTGTATCTAATTATTGATTATTGCTTTTCGAACTCCGCATATTATTTGCGTCTTTGCTTCTTCACTTTTGTCTGCATTTTATTTACTGAAGTCGATTTATTATTTCCAGAACCAAACGTTGAAATGACTGCAGAAGCGCCCGCATCGAAGCTCGTTTCTGAGCTAAAAGTCAGCGAATTGAAAGTGAGTTTGCCTTTTAATACATTCTGGCATTATTTCGGTTAAGGATTTTTGGGTTCATAGAACTAGCCTTTTACAAGTACCGCACAAAATGTGAACTATAACTATTTGACGGTTGTTACAGTCGAAAAAGCATTGTCTTATGATCTTATTTTTGTGAGTATCCAACCATATATTTAGTCGGAGCTCGAGAAGCGAGGGTTGGACAAAAATGGAATTAAGTTGATCTTGGTGGATAGATTGGAAAAGGTTAGTGTTTAGCTTAGTTCACGGTTTAACGCAATTAATCTATTTTTAAGGAATATAACATAAAAATAATGTGTTGTTGCTACTGTGCATTTATGATGCGGTATTTTTATGTAGTTGTCCTTTTTGTTGTGTTTTGTATTTATTTATGTCACACTGTATTTAGTTGCGTTCTCTCCTCCAAGCTCGAAATGTTTATTGAATTGAATTTGTGTACAACGACTAATAAGGGAATGTGTGAGGAGATCTCGCCACCTGTTTGATTTTCCATCTGTTTTCCTCTTATGCTCCTGCACTCTGGTAGATCACGGACTTCTGAAATATTATTGGGTTAATTTAAATGATATAACTAATGTTTTCCTTTTTTTACCTAACTTGTACATCAAGATGTTCCAACGTTGAGTTATATAACTCAACGTTGGAACATCTTGTTTGTACAAACCCCTAAACCTAGACAGGAATGTGGAAGTTGCTTCGAACAAACTAATTCGTAGACAGGTGATTTGTTTTAAGGCTTTCAATTTTCTTTTTCTATATATCACATCTTAACGTTGTATGTTGTAGATGTCTAAACTAAACTGGTCGTAGGGCTTCTGTGCTAAATTTAAGGTAAACTGAAAAATCTTGACTGTAGAAGCCCAGATTTTTCGCCGCTATCTACTTCTTTTTGTTTGTTCTGGACCTCCCATGGGAGAGTCAAGGAGGTGGGAGGATTAAGATGCATCTTCAACGTACACTGATCATCGTACGTCAAAAAAATTCGTACTCAAAGATCACTTACTCCTGGTTCCCGCGTGAAAATGTATTGTGTGTGGTGCAGGAACGTTGTCTCATCGGTGGTATGCTGTGGCACATGGGAAGGGGCGAACGTAGAAGCACCCATCATCCGAAATCCTTTGTTGGACAAAGTGTCGAAAGCCCTGTAATTGGAGCTATTGTTGATTCACAAGAGATTTGGGAGATATAATGGCGAGGACGAGACCATAACCGAATTCACCCGGAACTCACCACCGAGCTACCGTCTGCGCGTCAAATGCTGCGGTCAGGGCCTACTACACTGCGCTTTAACTCTTGGGTGGCAAGTTGGATACAGAAGGCGAACGGGACAGTGACTAGTTTACTTGTAAGACGCTACTGGCATGCCGGGACTGCCAGCTCGCTTTTGTTTATTGATAGTGATTCACTTTTGCGGCTCAGTTAAACACCGATTGGTGGCTGATAAAGAATGAGTCATTGTGATAAAGGTTCGTCCGTTAGTCTAAGCGATGTGCAATTTGATGGGGGTTCATTTCATATTATTTTGCAGTGTTCAAGTTTCTAGTTATCTTAGGAGAATTTCAACGAGCCTAATCCGCCCCATTGTTCAGCCCATTTGAATTGGCAATCATGTGTGTGGGGGATTTTTCGGGGCCATCGGAAGTAGTTCTGTGCAAACTTTGTCTGCCCTTGTCGTTTGCTAGCCCCCTTCTATATGTCTCGGGATTTTTTGGTGCTTCTTTTTCATTCCCTCATTCTCTCGTTCTCTCTAACTCTCTGCAATACCCACACTTCCTCTCTTTACCCTTTTTTGGATTTATCGTACGCTCTCTCTCTGAACTACTCTCCCTCTCCTCTTTGTCTCTCTGACGACAAAATGCGACCGCGTACAATATTTCAAGATTCTCACACTTCCTTCTTACAGAATCTCATTGGAAATTTAATTTGTGGCGAAAAATGAGCGATGATTATTTCCATGTACTTTAATGAGGAAATAATTTCGATATACGTGGTTTGGTTAAAAAGAAGCTGAAATGAAATGACATGTTAGCTAACTACTTACTGGATTGATTACTCGGAGTACAATTCAAGGGTTCAACATGGTTGGCTTTTTGGACTTGTAATTTTGCAGAGCTTAATTTTCCTTAGTTTTTGAGATTGAAAGGGTATTAAGTATTCTGGCCTTAATCTGTTGGAGAACACATTTTCCCCTAAAACTGGCCATCTTTCATGTGCAGGTTGTCAAACAAAAACTAATAACATATTGGGAGAATTTCAACCTCTAGCCCTCTGCCTTATACATCAATGTCAGTTCTTTGTGTGGGTGACAGGGAGACAAATGTTATGGTAATAAGGACACGAAACACCCATTCTAGTCTTTGAATGATTGGAGACGGAAGGGAAAGAAAAGTAGAATGGGAAATATAAGATGAATTCTACATAGAAAGATCGAAAATTGGGTTAGATGAGTTTGTGAGGGCGGAGGTTATTCCATATTTATTGATTGGAAACTTATCATTATAGCCACTGAGCCAAATGGAGAATCTTCATTCGTACATGAGACGCGATTTATAGACTGTAGACTAGAGGAGCAGAGCATTATAAACCTGCTTGTCACATATTCTGTATTGTCTTTGTTAAACACTGACCTCTCCAACTGCGAGTGCTTGAGATAGAATCGACTGGTGTACTTGTCCATAGAAGCGTCGCCGTCGCGGGCCTCGTTGAGCTGTTCCTCGAATACGTCACGACAAATGGCCACCCGGCCACACACGACGATTCGAACCACCTGAAAAGGGGGACGGTTAGAAGTTAGAATGTTGGCAAATAGACCGCACCCGGGCCGAACTAGGCAATTGGCATGTTTAGTACTGTCGAACTAGTCTGTGTGGTTCTTGCTAGGTTGTGGCTGGTCTTGGTTGTTTGTGATTGTAGAATAATATAAACATTTTGTCTTTTACGTTTCTGGTTAAAGCTTGGTTTGGTCACTATGCTGTTGATTTTTTTCTTTACTTCTACTGGATTTCTTTTGAACTTTGAATCAATCACTATGGTTGGAATACGCGCTTTTGTCTGCACACGTGCTCCCCAATCTCGAACTCGCGAATGTTCCACAATTCCACTGGGGTCTATAAATATTTCCTTCCAATTTTGCTGCTTTTCCCCTCTGCTCGTAATTTCCCCTGAGTGATTCGATTCTTGTCTTTTGTCGGAAAGAGGAAAACACGACGAGTAGTTGAAATTTATGGATAAGCGCTAGATTTGGAAGTTGGAAGAGGTGTTTTTAGTTTTCTACTCTACTCTATCATTTGAGAATTGAGAATTCATTGCGCATTTTACTCTTGACGGTTATAGGATAGTTACTCTAGCGGAAACGCTGTGCGAATTATGTAGATTAAAAAAGCGAGCAGTATTTTGTAGTCACTGCGCATGTGCATAACTATTCTGGTTAGGGAGTTCGACTGTTGAACAATGAAAGTTTTTTTGTTATCTAAAGAGAAATCAACTCTAGGTGCGTTTTGAGGAAATAGCGAAGAGGTATTTTGTCTTGTTGTTTGCGTCTGCTGAGGGTTTCCCGTAATGTCGTAATGGGGGTTTTCTGCGTTCTGTCTCTTCTATCTTTCTCCTTTTTTTCCTGACAACAACTCTAAAAAGATTTCGACAAACTTGAAGCTTCCATAAAACGAGTGAGTGGAGGTGGAGTGCTTTTGACATTGACCTTCTCAAAGACGGTTTGTGGTTTCTTTTCGTTTTGATGTTCTCGTCATTGTTATAAAAATCGTCAGTTCTTTCTGGGAATAGTGGGAATTCTCACGGGGGAGGGAAAATAGATGTAATTGTGAGATTAGCCTAGGCAATCATACGTGCACCATACCTTTCTGAATGTGATCTCTGGGTTCAACCGTCCCGTGCTTAGCGCTGCCTGGCATGACAGTGTAATGGTATGTGGACTTGCTTCGTTTGCCAATTTGGTTAGACCGAATCTGAAAATTGGTGGAATTTTATATGAACGATGACAGATTGGCCAGGAGAAGAGACATGGGGGCTTGCTTAAAGTTCAGTAAGGATGGCCATATGGTAAGATCTATGGTATCATACTTTGGGACTGGAGACTGGATTATTGTGTCATAACCTACCTCTTAAACTCGTTACATATCTCCCGCCATCGGCAAAAGTCTTCGGCGACGAGCAGTTTTCCGCCTCTTCGGACGGTGTCGAGCACGATTTGTACAAGTTCTTTTTCACTGTGAGCGCAGGCGTTTGGACCACCCATGAGGGGAATCTAGGAATTTACAAAATCGTATGTATGGAAATGAACAAACCCCTCAGTTCCGTGGGCAAACTGCATTCGTTTTAGTAACCATTACAAATTAACATTACATGTTAATTTGAGAATAGATCAACAAGCAATACCTCTTTATTATACAATAAAATATTAATAGAAAAATCACCTTGGCAATTGTATCGGGGGTCGTGACGATCTCTCCATCGGAACAGCGCAACGTGACCAGCTGGCTGTCCATGGCTTGTATACGGCTGGGAGCTGAGGCCCAGGCCACGCCCCGGGCCACTCGCGATAGACGACGTCGGAGAGCGTTCTTACGCCGACGAGCTGCCCCAGGAGAGGGTTGAGGAGTCGGAGGTTTCTTGGGGAGATCGGAAGATTCTGAAGCGGTAAAGGGTCATTATTAGGTGGTATTTATGGTCTTTTGTGTGGATTATTTTTTTAGAATTTGAAGTTTTCTTGGTATGTGCCTAGAAGTCATCGAGGTCAAATTTTTGGTGTTTTTACTCGCTTTTTTTTCTTGGAGAAAGTAAGAAATGAGGGGGTGTTATAGGAGGGAAGAAAAATGTACAATTTACCTTTTTTTTCGTGAAATAACAATCTCTATTGAATTGTTATTGACAACTACGATTTCTTCCGCAAAGTTTTTATTACCTTTTATCTGCACGTCGTGTTTTTCATTGACTGGTTGACTCTGGCTCTCTTCCGTGTATACGGAGGAAGTGCACACGCTACTCGTTGCACCCATTTCTGAAAATGACAGTCGGGATGTTTAGATGTTTTTTTACTTCGTATAGTGCATACATAACGTGGAGTATTAGTATAGACCTTTACGAACTCGAGGGTAACAATTACCTAAAACCTGCTTCTAGACAGTGACAGTGGTCTTCAGACACATTCATAATGCAAAGCCAGACGAGAATGCTTAATGTCCTGGTCGGGCTGCATTCGATTCTTCTTGCTAATCACAAAAATGTTGTTTTACTCCGAGAGGGGTTTGAAACATTGAAACAGTGGTGACAATTGAGAATCGAGAGACTAAATAAGGACCGTTATTTCATTATTTTTGATTGTTGATGGCGGCTGGATTTTAGCTTTGCGCGCATGTGCTTTGGTCTCATATACTCGGGAGTTGTGCTCCTCTTTTTTAATTTCGTTCGCATGAACTTTATATTTGTTTTTGGCCCATTTCGACTAGTTATTGAATTCTTTCCTTTCACGAGTGCACCTTGTTTGTGTTCTCTGCCAGTAGTTTAACCAGTTTCGCGTACGGCACTTGATATTATTGGGCTTTTTTCTTCTTTTTTTTGTATGCGATTCGAGGGGCCTTTTATGCAAAATGAAGGTCTCTGTCTTTCTCTTTCTAAATCGTTATCTGCTACTGGAAAACGAAGAAGTAAAGGAAATGTGCGCAGAAGTGTTCACACGGGCTTCTCTCTCTGTCTCCCTCTCTGAGTTCTTATTCCTTCTCTCTCTCCCTCTCTGTGTTCTTATTCCTTCTCTCTCTCCCTCTCTCTCCATCTGAGTAGCTTTGGTTATGTATAAGTCCTTAGGGATCAGCTGTCAGCCCCCCTCCCAATGCGTCCCTTGGTTTGGTTTCCTTCCTTCCCCGTCTTAACGACCTTTTTGGGGTACTTTATATACCCTACTTATGGTTTTGAGAAACGCGTTGGACTTTTAGTGCTTGTTAGGTGCCTGCCGAGGTAACTAACTTGTTTTTGCATTGTAGAGCCGTTTTTTTAACAAATTTGCTTGGGGTGCATGTGTCCTTATCTTTATTCTGATGTTTGATCACGTTGCTAGATGCTCCTCTCTTTTTTTTTATGTTTGTATCAAAAAAATCTCCCTGCACAACGCATCAATGAGTCTGCATAAGGGTGGTGAATGAATGCAAATGTTGGTTTGCAAGATTGCAAAGTTGCAATGGATATGTGGATTAATAAATCAAATGAAAGTAAGAAAGATCCCTCTTGCTATTAGCATATAGACGATTTAAAACAAACTTTAGTTACTTTAGTCCACTCTGCTAGAAAGTTGATTGTGTTTTTTCTTACGTTCTTAGATTTGGGGAAATCCGAAACCTTGCTCCTTGCATTCTTGGTTCTTTTCTTTTCCTATTAACCTTCCCTTTTCCCTGTAATGTATTCAAAGCGCTGCCTTTACTGCTACTTGAGCTGGAATGTCCTTGATTGATTTTTCGTCTTGTCTTGTAAACGTTACGGTGATATGCATTTTATTATTATTATATGTTGTCTTTTTATAGTGATTAATAACATACTAATTGCTGATTATTTTCTTTATCGATCTCTATCTCTACAAATTTGTACATGTGATTTGGGATTTTAAGGCCTAAACTGTGCCATCGGTATTATATATGTGAGGTGAGCTGAGTTGTGGCGGGAGAAAGAGTTTCTGCATCAGTTGGTAAATGTAAATTGTTGCATAATTACCCATGGTAGAGGAGAGGAGGCTGGCGCCATTTATTGTTGTGAGGTCTATTGTGAGTTATGGATTTTCAAGCTCTGTTTACTTTCTGATGTTAGCGTGCCTGCCAGTGGTATAGGGCTTTCCTTTTTGTTGCCCTTTAGTTCGTATTGGATTTGGATTGTCTTAACGTTGTTATATTGAACTATAATCTGAAAGTAAAATAGCACGAAGCACGACGACGTCCTCCACTACTGTGTACCAGTGTATACTCCTTAAAGTCAATGACAAGTGTGTAGAGTATAGAAACAAATGAAAAGTCATAGAATTAGTTTTTCCTCCATTCGCTCCCAGCCCCCTGATTTTTTTCTAATTCTATTGTTTTTTTATATATATTTGAGCTGCTGTCCCCTTCCCATTTTCCATGGTCATAGATGAGAAAATACAATTACTCTGGTAATTTAATTCAGAATGCAGTTTATTTGGTAATTTGCGTGCCAGTTATCGACTCGTTTACTGAATTTATATTTCATTATGTAATTGCTATAATGGTGTGATTTTTGTTTTGTACGTAATAAGATAACGGAGATCGCCACACAATTGAATTTTGTTGCGGAATCGGAAATTAAAATCAAAATGACGAGTGACGAGTGGATTTATATATAAAAAGACTTTTTCATTATCTAAGAAGAAAACATAGAATATAACAATTCAAGACAGTTACAAAGATATATATAATGCTAACAGAAAAAAGTGGTAAAAGCTCATGTCGGTAGCAATAGTAAAAGTGTGGCAGGACGACAAGACTGGAAGACTTGGCTCTTAAATATATTAGTTATCATAGCTCTAAAGCACAAGCATAGCATGGGCTCCACGAAATGGCGGCAAAATGAATCCTTTCTTTTTTTTGGATTGCGTGTCACAATCCGACACATTTTTCATAGAGCTCAATATAGATAAGGGGTGGTTTTGGTTAGTTTGGAATTTGAACTTAAGTCCCAGACACCTATAAATTATTGTTATTGCCGTTTTTATGGTTGAATAGAGTGCGTTTGCACGCAATTATGGGATAATATCGATCAAATGTAAGTGCTATCAAGCAATAGGAAATAAAAGATGCAACGGTAAAACGATAATTAGGAACATGATAAGTCTGATTTGCAGTTAGTGAAAATACCATTACAGATGTTGAATCTACATTTCTTACAGGGGTCACGTTCATGTGTTTGAAATTTTGAAAAATTTAATTGAAATTCATTTTCTCACTGTAAGCTCTAGAAGTGAATTTGCTACTTGTTCTGTTCTGTTTTGGCCAGCTTACATTTTGTTTGAGCTGTTGTCCCGTTCGGTGAATGGAAAGAAGCAGGTGAATTTGGGGCGTCTCTGTGCTCAGTTTTTATTTTTTTCACTAATGCGAAAATATTTGCATTCGAATTTAGTTCACATTTTAACAGGTTTCCTTTTTCATGATACACCAGACGGCTGCGCCGCCTGAGGCGACCTTCTAGTACATTTTTATTTCATACATACGTGAAACGTGGAATCAAAAGTGATTCAAAAAATTAGCATATGCTAAAATCCTGGCTTTATTGCTTCTTTTGTTGCTCTAGATTTGCATGTTCTTTGTATTTTAATCGAAATACTTTGAGCGCCGCGGAAGCGCCCGAACGATATACCACACACATTCCGTATATGCAGCCTTTTTTGGACTTTTGTGAGAGGGGCGCTCGGGATGTGAGATGGCTCAGTGCATGGGAACATGAACTACTGAACCAATCCTACTTCCTGAGCGTAACGCACATCATCCAAACACACAATCAATCAAACAAACAAACAAACAAACAAAGCTCCCAACTTTATATAATAAGATATGTAACAGTTGTGCGTTTAGAGGTAAAGAGCCACAGTGACTGGAGGGTTGTTTAGAGAAACATTTTAAATGAAGTCGTATCGCATGATCCAGGGAATAAATTAAGTCCGCATCTCAAAATTTTGGGGAGGTGATTTAGACTAATTTGCATATAATACATTAGAAATCGGGAGGTGATTTAGACTAATTTGCATACAATGCATTAGAGATAGGGAGGTGATTTAGACTAATTTGCATACAATGTATTAGAGATAGGGAGGTGATCATCCGCATTTGGCGGAGTGTTTTATGTCATGCATGACGCCCGTAAATTATTGTTGTAACGATGTAATAAATTAAAATTCTTATTGTGATTGAAATTAAATTAAATAAGTTATAAATATGAACTTGTGACTCGAAAGAAAAGTGTATTTTGCTGTCAAGAAAGGGATTTTTATTGCAATCCTAGTAATTGCACGTGATTCGTAAAAGTGGCTCTAAATCAGTCATTACTCAAAATCCTGCACGAGAAAGAACTTGTAATTCTAGAAAAAGTGGTTGTAAACTTGTTGAGAGACGTGTGATGTGCTGTTCACAAAAGGACCGTCTGGCGTAGACGGTGGTGATTTCTGGGGACTGTCAATATTCAATATAGAGATAATAGTTATAGTTCCATAATATATAGTGTATATGCGGGCCCTCGGCCTTCTTGTGGAGCGCCATGTGCTAGCACATTTTGTAGTTTTCCCCGCGGTGCCCGCTCCCTCCACTTGGACTCTGTATTCACCACTACTCCACCCTTTCTCATCGACCTCTTGTATCCGCTCACTCACACACTTTGTAGTCATAACATTATTAAATTAAATTAAATCCCGCCCGTGCTGTTCCCCCGGTTTTCTCATAAATTTGTGCACAGTGAAATGAAAGAGAGAAATTGTTGTCAATCGGAATGAAATAAGTCCTTTGTGAGAATCTGACATTTGTGATACTCATGATTGTTTAGCGTTGAAGTTTGAAGTTAGGCATTTTTAAAGGCAAAGTGGGGGTTTGTGATTGTTTAAGAATCTGTGTACCTTAAGATACCTTTCTTGAGGAGATGTAGATGTATGTGTATATTCTTATGCTAGTGCTTTAGTTTAACTGGAAAGTTTGGGGCTTATTATCTCTTTTCAAATTCACAAATTCACTCCTTTCAGGCACTAAAGGCTGAGGGCCTTGATCCACATTCGTTCCGTTTCAACACTGAGGGCGATGTTTTGAGCGACACACCGGCTTCACCACCACACACGCAGGCACCAGGTGTGTCGGAAACTTTTTTCTAATAAAAATTAAAGTTTTATTATTTGTAAGGCAATTAATCTATAAATCCGTGCGCTGGTCACGTCGGGGGTGCTTGGTAAGCAAGGATTTTATGAGACCACTAACTTGGCATGGTAGGACGAATGCCCTATGTACTGAACATGTAAGCATAACGGGGAATCTTGTCCAATTTATATTCGACCGCTTGTCTTTTTGTACAGTTACGAGTTTTCTCGCTTTGCAGAAGATCCCCAACCGCCACAAAGCGAGAGTAAAGAAGAGGCTGCAGCAGACGCCGGAGAGTCCTCCCCACCACTATCTCCTAGGAGTCCAGAAGTTGTAGTAAGTTTTACAGGATTGAAATTTTATTGGTTCCAAATTCGCGGGCGGAACATTTTGCTGTTTATTCTTTAGAGGGTAGAATCCTGATTTTGATCCCTTAAATATGATTCGTTTTTGTTAAAAACGGAGTCTTGTTTAGCAGCAACAGGAAACGGCACCAGATGCTGAGCCCGAGGTTGAAGTGCCTTCGGATGTACGTACCGAGTCACCGGACGAGAGTGAGTTGGTGATCGCCGCTAACGAGGACGAGGTCGTCAAGGAGAACGGTGTGGTCGCGGAGGAGGCTAAGGTTGGTTTCTCGATCTTGTAGGCGGTAGTCTGAGGTCTATGCAACCCTTTCCAGAATACGGGTTTATTGTACAATCCAAGAAACTACGATAAGAACATGCAGTGAACGAGGCGAAGCACAACAGTAGTGACTAAGTCATCCACTACATATGTTGTTTGCAAATATGATGCTGAACATATATTTATTATTTATACGATTATCTATGCTTAATACTTTATAGTCTGTCGCAGAAGAACCCGTCCCTGAAAATGAGACAATTGAGAGCAAGGAGGCGGATGAGGCGGTGAAGAGCGCGGACGAACATAAGGAAGTTGAGCAGAATGCGGATGCGGAACCCCGTAAGCAAATTGATCTTTGATTAAGTCCATAAGTGCTCTTGGAAAGGTTCTAGACAAGATACTTTATACTACAGTCAATTTTACGAGCGCTTTGTTGCCATGGGTATTTGCTGTAGATATACGTTGTGAACACAAGTGCGTTTCATATGTTATGTCATAAGCTATTTGTAGGATTTGTTAGTTAAGGGAATGTTGACCTTTCATCATTTTTTAGAGGAGAAACCTGCTGATGAGTCGATTACGGAGACTGAGCCTGAGCCGAAGGTGGCTGAGGCCGTCCAAGAGGATGAAGAACAGGAGAAGATGGAACAGGACCCCGTCGACATTGACGCGATTGCCAGTGATCTGAACAAGGAGGTGGGTTGGGACCGAAGTCTTATTTACTGAAACTTGATGTAGCGTTTGACGCAGACGTGAGGGTTTCTTGTTTTGCGGAATGATCATTCACACATTCTGAATGAGGGCGCTTCATTCTTCTGAACAATGGTAACGGTTACTTTGACCAACATCATCATCCTTTCCTTTAGACGGGCATCGCCGTTACCAAGAAGCATGAGGGTGGTGAGGAGAAGCCGAAGGAAAAGCCAAAGCCGATCACCATGGATAAGGAGAAGGACGACGACGTGGCGGCCAAGAGTGTTTGGGTCCGCGGACTCAGTGGAAGCACCCGTGCAGCGGAATTAAAGGTAAATGATTGTTTATTAGTTGGCGAGAAAGGATGAGATATAATGGTTTCCGCTGGATTTTTGAGAAGTATCTATTGTGGCCTTTTTGGCGATGGTGGAATGGTGAAACGTTGATGTTATGAATTGATGTACCTGTCAAACTGACGCATTATAGTTTGCTAGCTAAATGATTGATCAGTGGTTACACTACACAGGAAAACGGAAACACGAAAAAAACACGGGTTTTGTGAAAAAAAAATGTAATTGTTGATGCAATACTTGTTTTCTTTTCAGTCGGTCTTCTCTCAACATGCTCGTATCCTGCGCGCCAAAATATTCACTTCGAAGCAGACGGCAATGGCTTTCGGTTATGTGACGATGCACGACAAAGCTGAAATTGATTTGGTGATCGCGAAGCTGGACAAGACTCAGTACAAGGGACACCAGATTACTGTGGAGAGGGTAGGTGATTGGTGGTTTCAGGTGTGGGTCGGTTACTGTAGGAAGTATTGGGCTGGGTCTGGATGTTATCATTTATTTACTCAGTTGACAGTTGCTAACCATGATTTAGGCTCTAAAGAATAAGTCGGGATCAAAGTCAACATCAGACGCACAGAAAAAGAGCACTTCGGAAGCCAAGAAGGAGTCCTCCGATAAGAACAAGGAGAGCGAAAAGAAGAGCGACAAGAAGGAGGAGGAGAAGAAGAAGGAGAGCGAGGGCGGCGAGAAGAAGAGAGAGCGCATCAGAGTATCGCCGAGACGAGAGGCGAGAGACAGGAGGAGACCGGCAACACGGCCAACTGAATCACGTCATGGTCACGTCAGCGGTCGGTATTCCCCTTAATTGCCCGGTACTGCAGAACAGAAGGCATTTGTATGGCCGGCCATACATCCTCTCTCTCAGCCATCCACTCGCGTTTGATGACGTCATTACATTTTACCCAATAGCTGAAAATTTCATGCATATGCGGCAGAAAGAATGTGAACTCAAACCATAAAGTTCCTGCAATGGCTTCCCTTCCACCTTCCAGTGTAGCGTTGTTTATTTTCCGTAAAGTTTTCTGTAAGACGTCCTCTAATTTCTTTTTAGTGTAAGAAGGTAATGAAACTTTTAGGTGGACGTGTTTCGCGTCCTCTCCAAGCTCGTGTCAGTGGACTGCAACGGCCACTCAGAGGCGCCGCGAGGTCGTCCCGCAGCGGACGTGGTGCCCCGCGCGGCGGCTCGATCCACGCGCGGGTCGCTCGTCCGTCGGAGCGTCGGGGAGAGCTACGTGAGCGAGAGATGCGCGACCTGTTGAGGCGTTCGGAACAGGAGTCGCGACTCAAAGAGCAGGAAATCCGTATGGAGAGGGAAAAAATGCGCATTCGTCTGGAGAAGGAGAGACTGGAGAAGCAGCGTTTGGAGCTGCAGCTGCAGGCACTTCAGCAGCAGGCCGCATTTGCTGCCACCGCTGCGGCTCCCATGGTTGCGGCAGATATGCAGAGGTACGCTTTGACAGACAGTGACAGGTACTGAGACAAAGGAAAAGTGAACAGAGTCCCGCCCCTGATGTTATATAGGAGGTTTACTATTTACTGTGGATAGTGGATACGTGGATAGTACTGCGTTCAGGGTACGCACCCAGATAAAAGTTGATTGAATGCTGAAACAGGGACTCGTTTTATTCCTTTTCACTATTAAACCCAATACCAGTAATCATTTATTCGGACCTCTCCATTTTCTATAACGACGTCTTGATGGATGGTATAAAGTGGTATGATACCTCTTGCGAGATGTTACGAGTTTCGCAGTATCAGTTTCCTTCCTATTCTCGCGACTGACGATGTGGAAATGTTACCAATGTGGCGAAAGTGCTCTATATTCTGTATCGAACTATCGGCCTCTATGCACACTTCCCTGAATAACGGAATTCATTTGACTGCGTCGGGAAAATGTGGAGAAGCCTTGGAATGGCGATTTGATGTGGGGGCAAGAATAGGCGAAGACTTTGTTTTATGAACCATATCAGTTTCTTGACTAACAGTCTTACTGTAGATCGTCGCGCGACTATTCGGATCGCAACTCGCGCGGCGATTCGCGTAGAGGAAAGGATCGACACTCTTCGTCGCAGCAACACTCATCTGGAGCATCTCGACGCGATAGGGAGTCGCGTAGTGATTGGAAGCGGGATGAGGACAGACTGAGAGACAAGGGACACAGGTGGGTGCTGGTTTTGTATCGTCTTTTTACGTTGAATGGACTGTGTGTAATGTCGCCTACTCATGAAAGTCAATCTGAAACTAAGTGAAAGAATACTGTGAGAAATGAATGATCTTATTTTCATTATTTCTTTACCATGGGTTAGGGTAATGTGTATCCCACATTAAATAGTAAACCTTATCGGTCCTTCGATTTGTTTATCTTTATTATGTGCGCCGTTGTGTGAGGGATTTACGATCGTCAGATTGGATCAGTGATCGTTATCTTTCGCATAGTGGTTGAGAGTTGAGATTTGCAACCACGTTATAGGTTATAACTATGTTTGATATGCGTTACGAATTTTTATTCCTAGTTGTCTTACCTTTCTCTCATGGATTTATCAGTCGGCTACTGTATGAGTATATCAATATGACTGAATTTAGATCCCGAGATGCGACGGGCGGTCACTCCCTGGGCAGATCTACCCATCAGCAACACACTTCCCACTCGACCACCAGAGGAAGGGAAAGGGATGCGCGAGCGGGAAGGGACACTAGAGGTGGTGGGTCGTCCCGTCTGGTTTAGATATTGAATGTTATCTCTTCTCTGTCTCGATGATGCCTTCACACTTCACACTGTCTACCTGTTTTGTAACGACTCCGCGTGTTTGTATTTGTAGTCTCCTTTCCGTCATCAATCCTGCCACGTGGTTTGTCGCGTTACCACGTTGTTGTTGTATTTTATTTTCCCATTCATTTGTAGGTCGTGATCGTCGATCAGATGAACTGGGCTCTTCTTCGCGCGGCTACGAATCCCATGGAAGATCGTCTACTTATGGCGGGTGAGGAGTTTGTTCTGAGTTTTGACCAGACAGTATTTTGCTCTTAAAAAGGGATTTCATTTCGGTGAAATTGTTGTAGTTTGTATTCTTATAATTGTAGTTTTGTGTTCACTACCTAGTTTTCCATTTTAGACGCGACTATGGCTTCTCGTCGTCGGGCACTCGCGATTTTATGGGCTCATCGTCTGCCGCAACCTATGGATCATCGTCGTATGGAAAGGATTATGGTGAGTTTGTGATTATAGTTCGCGCTCCGTTCGGTTGAATCCTACCTATTGCTCTTCTGTTTTTATGTTATCACTTGAAACATTATGAAGTAAATCGAGAACAGAATTTCCTAGACACTAGACAAACGTTACTAGCGAAACATATGACGCTGTGGGGAATGTATGGTTGGATATGATTTTTATCTGAGAATACTTCCACCTTTATCTTAGCCACGTCGCGCACTTCGTCCACGGCCGCTGCCGGCGGTGACTGGGTAGGCGCTCAGTACGCATCGACTGCCGCGCCCGTTCCTTCGTCACGATTAGAGTCGTCGAGGTGGGTGGAAAACGGAGTTTTATTCTTTATTTAATGTTGTCGTCGATATGGACTCGAAGATTGGGTACTTTTGCATTTCATTTTTTACACGCTGTTTCCTGCCTTGGAGCATTTTTGTTTCGTCTTCTTCAGTTTGATTGAGACCGATTTTTGATATTTTATTTTCATTTATCTGTATTCTAGGGACTGGTACGGCAGCGGTGGTTCGTCATCTTTGGGCGGAGCCGCTTCTTACTCTGCTGGTAGAGCTGCTGCGCCAACTGGTATGTTCTGTTAACTTATATTGTGTTAACTTATATTTTAAAGAAAACTCAATTTTTTTGTATTTGAAATGCTCCTGATTCCTCTGACTTTTGTCGTTGTTGGTTTGATGGTTTGATTGATTGATTGATCGATTGATCTATTGATTTATTGATTATTCCAGACTGGCCAAGCAGCGGTACATATGGAACTGAGTCATCGTCGGGAAGGGCCTACGACACAGGATACGCTAGTCGACGTTACTAAAGTGATAACTGATAAGTGGTTTTTTTATAGTCTGTATAGTCTGTCTTCCTTCCGTCACCGTTTTTGTAATATCTCTATTTTTATTACTATTTTTGCTTGTGGTCAGAAAGTCTAAACACGTTCGTGTTACCAATGCACCGAAATACTATCAGTCATCCACTTACTAAGTTAAAATGACTATTGCACATCTAGTATTCCTCTTTTAATGCCATAACACTGGACTGCTTCCAAGTGTTAATTTCGGTATTGTTTTTGTGAATTAGCTCGTCGTCACCGTCGGCATTCCTGCTTAACTTATTGTATTCCTCACAAGGGATTGGTATATTTGTTTGTTTATTTACAATATATATATATACGCTTTGGAGTCAAGATAGTATTTTCTATTTAAGAGGGTTCCCATCCCCATGTGTAAAGATTGCTACAAACCGAAAACCCCGTCGACTCTTATATTTATAGATTATGTGAAAGTGAGAGAATCAGAAACATAATTGGCCGGGGTGTTTCGGTTTCGTACCCCGAAGCAGTTTCGGGAGGTTTATGAGAGTGTGTGTGTATGGGATCCAAGCTATTTTCGGATTTCCTTTTTGGTTCTTTATTTAGCTGTTTACTGTTGTTTTTAGCAGGATCTCGCTTTATTCCCTATCTGCTCTATATTCGATTATTAGTTTTCACAACGTCTAACAAGTCCTAAGAATGTTTATTTTGAATGAACTTTATTATTGTGTTATAATAATCATATTTGTTACCAGTCAGTGTTTAGTTTCAATAAACGATTGTGCTGACTATTGTTTGCTTGTTTTGGAGTTACTATGAGCGGTTATTTCCGTGATTAGATATTTTGAATATTTGGTGTATTTTTATTTTGTCTTGGCCTTTTTTGTTCTTGGTGGGGCTATTATTTCCCACGTTTAAGTTCTAAATACGTTCCTCGGAATGAAGCGTTTGGCTTTTCACCACACGTAAACATGTGGGCCGTTTGATGGCTTGAGTATATAATGTTTCATAATTTAAATCCTCCTTACATCATTTCACGTAAATATGTTTGCGCTGTTTATAACCAATTTGGAAGCAAGTTTGGTTAAATTGCAGGTTTCTACGGCTTTATTAACGGGTGGAGAAAACGCTCGCACGTGGTGCTGAGTGGAGCAGCATAATGAATTGTACATGTAAGTTCTGTTTTGATTGGTTATCGTTTCAACTTACTGGTTGCATTCTATTTGGCTCATTTACCGGTAAGAACCGTGTTATCTTTTATGCTACCTTCAACTTCTCAGTTGTGGTGTAAATGTTATTGGTGGGTACTGTAACTATCTCCAAAGTGAACAGGGATGCGAGGTGTAGTATTTTTTCATAACACTTCTGGCGACAATTTATCTAACTGGTCTAACTGATTTAATTATCCGTTTTGTTCAGTTGCCGTGCCGAGTGTGAGCGCTAACCTGGGAGCCGTGTCGAAAAAGAATCGTCTTATATTCACCGCATCGCCTCTCACAGTGTTAGCGACCAGTCCCGACGTGACTGTGCCGGTAGGATATGTTAATTTGGAATACGTTTTGAGTGAATATGTAGGGCTGTTGCTGTTCGGTGGCTAAAGATGCACCTTCTCGACTGCAGGATTGTGATTGGTATTTTGGCCGCCTATCGCATTTTAGTGGTCTTTGAAACATCTCAGTACCGCAACCACAGGGGCAACCGTTCCAACTAGGGAACACCTCGACCGTCGGCGTGGGCTCCACCGCAACGCTGGCCTCCACCGTCGGGCCGACCTAACTAAATTGGATACGGTACTTGGCTCGCGCGAATTAGAAAACACTCCCCGTTCAAAAATTGGTCCCCACCCTCCACAGGCAAATTAAAAGAAGCAATTAAAGGACATTGTTTATTACATTTAAATTCGTTAACGAACCTTAAGTATATGTAAATACAGTGTGGTATGAAAAATAACCGTGCTAAAGCTCTCGATACACCTACCTACACGTATAAAAAATTATGAGACAATATCGGAAGATGCTACCTATATAAACAAATAGACATTTCTAATAAGCTCAACAAAAAAAGAGAGAAAAGGGATAATAAAATATCAATAAATGAAAATACTTAAAACCAGTTTAATTGTAAAGGGAAAGGAACTGCAGAGGTAAAGAGATGTCCACTACCACGGGACAAAGATGCCTAGGTAGAAAACTGCCCTCTCATCTATTATAAAATGTAGGAAATTGCAAAATTGCCGCATATAATTGTTGAATATACTACATGGCAGTGCAATTATCAACAAACGTTTAGTTGACACGAGGTAGTGGACAAGCCGACAAGCCTTCCACAATAAATTCAGACTTTCTTCCATACAGACACAGTTAATGAGAATCCGAACAAAAATGACAGGAATGGACTGCTACCCTTGAAAAGGCATAACATAAAATATATCCTTAGTACATTTTAATGTGCATGTGCGTTCCAAAGAGACACATCCTTCGATCCTTCACATGTATCGTATCGTACCGTCCGAAGTTGGAGCAGTGGCAAAATCATCGTCTCTACACGTGTTCACGCACAACCTAAAATAGTAAAAGTGAGGTGAGAATGAACGAGATTATCGTACCGGCGCGAATTCATACAGTGCGTCGCATAAGTATGTAGGCACCCCCAAATTTAACGATAAAGTGTTTGGACCAAAATTTTTTGAACAAATTTTAACACCACTAAATCGACCATGGCGAAAAACCCGAGGACAATGAAAATTAGAAAAAAATTCAAAATTTTCAGTATTTCATGACATTAAAACCGAAAAACAGCTGTTTCAAAAGTTTGTAGGCACTTCAGTAAAACAACTTTTAAAAAAAAAAAAAAACAGAATAATGAATGACAATATTCATTTAATAATCGATGTGACCACCGTTATTCTTGGTGATGGCAAAAATCCGGTTCGGCAGAGATGGCCAGGTTCTTGAGCAACTGAGTCCAGGCCGTTCCACGCTTGGAGTATTGCGGCTTTAAAGGTGGCAACTGTGTCGTAGGTACGATTATAGCGTAAATTTTCCGCAATCCCCAAAGATTCTCTATGGGATTGGTATCTGGGGAGCAAGCAGGCCAGTCCATAACGTTAATCTGGTGCTGTTGAAAGAATGCCTTGGTGGATCTGCTCACGTGTATAGGCGCATTGCATTCCTTACCCTGCTGGACTCTGCAGAAACGGTAGCAAATTCTTCTGGAGCACTGCCTGGTGAGGACGGCGTCTAATGGCCCGCCAAACAGTACTCTTAGATGTAGTAGTTCCCAGATCAGATCGAAGTTCGTTGACTGACTTCGACGCATTAGAGACAAGACGTCCTAACAGGCGATCTTCCTGAGCAGTGAATAAACGACGACCAGTCCTCTTCTTAGAACCATAGGAATTGGGGTCCTTCTGTCGATGAATTTGAGCCTCAATGGCCCGATTGCTAAGACCAGCTTGATGTAGGGCCTCAATCTGGACGCATTCGTTGTTTGAGAGATGCTTACCACTTGGCATTTTAGCAATAATGGCTCACATTATCACTAATACCCATGACAATTGCAATTTATCCATTTCAGAGCAATTATAATAAAATACATTAATAATACAATTAACTAAAGTGGGTGCCTACAAACTTTTGAAACAGCTGTTTTTCGGTTTTAATGTCATAAAATACTGAAAATTTTGAATTTTTTTCTAAATTTCATTGTCCTCGGGTTTTTCGCCATGGTCGATTTAGTGGTGTTAAAATTTGTTCAAAAAATTTTGGTCCAAACAATTTATCGTTAAATTTGGGGGTGCCTACATACTTATGCGACGCACTGTATATAGGGAGTTGGTGGCGAGAAAAATACGTAAATACTACGAGTCATGAGAACAATACTTGGGATTGGCAACCAAGAAGAATTATGCTAAAAGAAAGCATCAGCGTGTATACGTGCTTTGATACTAGCGTAACTAGTGAAAAGAAAATAAGAGAATCATCGAATAGTTACCGTATAAACAGACGATGATAAAATTCGTTATATCTTCTGTCTTCCGCGCCAAGCCAATGTGAGTAGCCCACTCTATAAAAAATAAAAATAAAACACTCGTTCGCCCCGTTGGGAAAGTCATCTGGGGCAGGATCGCGACGAAATTCAGATAATGTTTTCACATTGAAATATCTGTTTTTAAAAGTCAGCATCTCATAGAAGTTAGTCAGATGCATTGATGCATTCTCTGTGGGAAAACTGCATCAAGTTGCACGTTATATGAGCTTGCAAAGGTCTTTCTAGAACAACACACTCTGATTACAGAAAAAAATAAACAGACCTACGCAACCACAACTGTTCCACTGTTCCACACAGCGTCTTCGACGAACATAACGGGGAGTTCGGAGTCATTTAATTCGGAGAATGTGTACGTCTGAAAACAAGTCGTGGTAATAATGCAGCAAGCAATGATAATAAAACGGTGGTGGCGCAGAAATATTAACGCTAATTAACAAACTAGTGTGTGTAGCAATATGACGAAAGATATTCAATAACAATTGAATGACTAAGTAGTGACAAGGGACAGGGTGAACAATATGAGATCAGCAAAGAACACGTCTAACAATAAGCAAAATACCACTAAAAAGGGAGTGCGCACCATTCATGCAATAGTTTCTAGTTTCTCATAACATACCTCTCCTTGCAGGTTTTCTTCGTTTCTTCATCTCACAATCAGACCATCCAAAACGAATGATAGCGAAATTCCTACACGAACTCGACGCTTGGGCATCAGATCACAGCTGCCTCTCGCTAAAACAACCACAGAAAGAGTGTCTTCATCCACAACCCTAATTAAAACTAGGTTATGATAAGCAAGAGCAGCAATACTCACCAAACAGCCATGGTCCGATAGTTCATACAAATTGAGGGTCTCTGCTTCGTGCTTCCATTTTTTTCGCATCCTCAGCATGCTCATTTTCGCTGTACACATAGAAATTTAAGAAAAGTTAAGATAACGAAAAATTTACGATAATCCAGAGCGTAAAGCGGGATAATAAAAGGGACACGATGAAATGCAGTAGCACTCTGACCAAAGATATTCGCTGACTAACAACTGAATGACATGACTCGTGCCTGAGTAGTGACAAAGGACTGTGAACATCAAAAAGATAAGCAAAGAACATACCCAGTCAAAATAGCAATAAAAATTAAGTTGGAACCAACCATCCATGGCAATAGGTCTCTCCTTGCACCTTTTCCTCATCTCCAGCTCACAAACAAATAAGACCGTGTCTCATTGTGGGTCTCTGTTTTCTGTTTTTCTCGTCTCCTCAGACTGCTCATTTTCGCTACATATCTAGAAAATGGTTTCCGATAAAGTAGGTGCCGGAAATCCTTTCCTGCACAAGTAATTAAAGACATAAGCAACCCAAGATACGCCATTAAATCAGTGCGTTAAAATAACAATCAAACCTGTAACACCAAAATTCTTCATCTTACACCTACCAAGAGGGACAGCAAAACTCTGCACGAACTTGACTTGGCATCAAATCGCTGCCTTCTCTCTAAAAGAAACAAAGGAAGAGCAGGAAGAGTGTCTTCGTCTACAATTCAAATTTAAAAAGGTACTGAGAAACATAAAAGGACTCACCAAACAAACCACGGTCTGACACACTCCATTGGGCATCCTCAACATCACAGCCTCAGTAGTACACCTTCTCAACACTGTAATGGAGTCATGGAAAGAACATCAATAAAGAATAGCGCATTACAATTTTAAAAAAGCGGAACTGTCACATAATGGCGAAAAAAAAAACGATTTTTGGCAACGGTTGCGACGGTTGCGCACCCCCACGGTGGAGGTCGCAGAAAATTTCCGCTCCGCCGGGGTAAATTTGGCCGCCACCGTCGGGGTCGACCTCCACCGTTACACCTTTTTTCGCTGGAGTCCAACGGTTGGGGTTGCAGCCGCGAACCGAGATGTTGGAATTTGAGCTAGAAAATGTGTCCATCGTCGCAGTTTGCCAATTTCATGTTCATTTATTGGTTATTCTTTCCGCAGAAGGTGCCTCAACTCTCCCCAATTCAATATATCCGACACTCGGTGGATGAGCGGAGTCTCGCAGTGGCCACCGGTGATGTGATACGACTTTTGGATACGGTAACAGGTGGGGGTTACAGTTTGTTGAATAGTTCTTACTGTATGCGTCCATACTGTGGATATGGGTGTTTGTCATCGACGAACATTAGCTATACCAATGTGACTTGCTTATCATTCTAGAAGATAAATAGTCTCTGGACGTGCTACGTCACATGTCCAACTCACTACTAACTAACTGAACTTTATGCATTTCAGGTCGAGATCTGCGTACTTTGGTGGGCCACCGGCTGCCTGTAACTTGCATCGCCCCATTCAACAAGAACATTTATCAATATGTAAGTCAACAATCTTATTAACCGTTCGTACCGTTTTAGCCTTTAGGTCTTCCTTCAGCAGCCTGGACATGGTCAGGACGTGCAATGTGCACTGCTATAATTTTCTAATCTTACTTTATTTGATGTTGTTTCGAATCTAATATATTAGCATAGATAGATTGTTAAGATTAAGATTATTGCAGTTAAGTCTCCTAATTTTACTTCTCTTCCAGGCGTCTGGCTCCACTGATGGTGTCTGTAATCTGTGGGACGTGCGTCGGCATCCGGCAAATTCATTGGTTCTTCGCTGCGGCGGACCCGTCAACTGTATCGCCCTGTCTCCCGATGATCGGTGGGTTTCTTTAGACCATAGCCCTAGCTATTTAAGGCCTTGCCGATAAAAATTAACTTACGTGTTCTCTCCTAACTCCTCAATTTCCCTGATTCCTGACAATTCTATGCATTTTATATTGTAAGTAAATAGTTAATATTTGCCATTTCAGAGTGATGGCGGTAGGAAGTCATTTTGCGCTTCATTTGTTGGATATTACGTCGAAGAAGGTTTTCAAGCAGTACAACAATTTTTCGGTAAGTGATTTTTCTGAGGATGTTCTCTGTCTCTGTGTCTTTCTCCCCTCTCTCTCCTCTCTCCCAGTCTCTAACTCTCTCTCTCTCCTCTCTCCCCGTCTCTAACTCTCTCTCTCTCTCTCTCTCTCTCTCTCTCTCTCTCTCTCTCTTTCCCTACGATCTTTTTGTCTGTTGTTCCGTATATCATAAACTTCTATACCATAGATTTAGTTCCTGGGTCTGTCGTTCCATCCGTCCGAAATGCTGCTCGCCTCTTTCGGCGTCGACCGTATGGTTCGAATCTGGGACTTGGACTCATTCGAATGTATTTCCGTCTCTCCTATCTTTGACGTGCCCATTGATCGGATTGAGTTCACCCCAAATGGTGTGTGGTTTTTTCTTTTGTTGAGAAATTCATTTGGTTATTTAACTTGGTGATGTAGTGTTTCATGCAGTGGACTGGTAATCCAGTGGCATGGTTTGATCCCCGTCTGTGCAGATCTCATTTGTCGTTTATTCATTAAATAAATAGGAAGTTTGATCTAAATTTGTGGATAGAATGTATTTATTCTTACGTTTTCCCCTTCAGGTGATTCCCTCCTCGTTTGCACGTCAACCGATGTTCACATAATGTCATTTGAGCCGTGTAATATCCTGGGCACCAAGAAGTTTCCGAATTTTTGCAAGGTTTGTTGTCTGTATTTTAAGCTCTGACTTGACTCTGATCATTGGTGTTTCTTAGTCTTACATTAACAAAACTTGCGCGATACATTTTTGTGTGTTCGTAATAAATGTTATGTTATGTCTTCCAATTGCCATGTCTTCGTATACTTGAGAGAGCTTGAGACATTTTAAGTAGAAGAAAATAATGCGTTTTGAATGTTGTTTTAAGGTTTCTTTATGCGATAATTTAGGTGTTGGACACAGTGACTAGTGAAGATTATCTGGAAATACTTTGTCAAGTGGCCGATTCGGTGGTTCTATATCGTGTGGAATACTTGGTACGTTTACTTTGATAACGGGAAAGTTAGAAATCCGTCAGCTGGATAATTTCACTAATCATTCGGGACATGTATGTCTTTTTCCTTGGACTTTTCTTCGCTTCTCGTCTCCATTAAAATATGTATACAAGTTTTTGGTAAAAGGGTACTGTGATTTTTGGTCCCTGGGGGGTGCCCACACCTAGTAGAACGTAGAACGCGTAAAGGTCAGGATCAGTGTAGTTATCCTCTTTTCTTTTTCTTAGCTTGCCTCTATTTTCGTTATCTCTTTATGCTTAATCTTTAAGTCTAGCAATATACGACCTAATTAAGTACTGTACATTATTCCAGTTTCATATAATCATCGTCACATCAGTATATGTCAGGTCCCACGTGGCATTCCTATAACTTTGTGTGATTCTGTCGGTTTCCCGCCATATGAAACGAAGTGGCTATGAATCCTACACACTTCATAGTGTGTGGTTGTACTTTGCACTCGTGCTGCTGTTTTTTTTTCGGAGTAACCGTTGGGGCCCACCCTCTATTATATACTGTGACTATAAGGGGCCCAATGGGGCACTCAGGTGTGTTTGAGGGTCAGTAGGGGCAGAAAGACGGCCCCTTGTTAGGAACCACCTGGGCCATAATAGCCGTCGAACTAGTACAACTATTTACGTGCTCCCTTTTTTGCTGTTCATTGAGGGTGACTAATATTAGACTACATCCGTTTTCTAGTGTTTATTTGGTATTCACACATTCGTTTTATATTATGCTCTGGTTCAAATTGAACTTGTCTATTTTCTATATACTCGGGTATTAACTCGTGTAAACACAGTGCTGCCCTTATAAGAGGAAAAATAGATAAAAGTCCCACATCACGGAGTATTCTGTTTCCAAAAGCACACGAACTCAACTCAACAGTATTCGATGAAGTCCCTGTCTTGTTACCGTAATTGTAATCCTCAGTTAGTTTTTTGTTTCTGAGCCCATCAATCATGGTGCGGCAGGGGTACATGTTGGTGCGTAAAAACACGCACGAACCACCTCCGGGTTGGCTTTGACCACCTCCGGAAGCAATTCCAAATTTATATATTTGGGCGAAACATGCTGTTTTATGAAAGCGCTCTATCTCTAAGCTAAACAAACCTCTATTTACGCACGGTACGGTACTTGTGTTGTATATGCGATCTTTGTGTTGTATTTCCATTCTTTATTCCTTATATTTGCAGGATATCCTCTCGGCCGACTCGACAACTTCCGAGTCGACTTCGTTAGAAACAGCTGAAGAAACCGGACGTTCTTCGAGTAGTTTGGCCGTTTCATCGGAGGAAAGTGCAGGGGAATCAAGGACACCCTCGCCCACGGAGTCGATACCGTCGGTGCAAGACAGCGAGAATTCGGATGAACAGCCGGTATTCCCGGATAGTGAGGAGGATGAGGTGAGCGAAGTGAGAGAGAGGGGGGGGGATGAAAGGAGAGAGAAAGTGATATTCCGAAAATTTAGAAAAATAACTGACGTTTTTCCAGCAATTCGCGTCTTATGCTGATCCGGTAAAGGAACGTCCGACTGCAAGAAAAGTGGCCCCGAAACAGGTGTTCTTTTTTCGTTTTAATAATTTATTTCCAGTTGCATCGATTCTTTCAGTTGATAAAGGGTGATAATACTGTAAATGGAAAATCAAAGAAAAGAGAAAGTACTAAAGCCACTAAAGCCATTAAAAAAATAACCGTAGGTGTATATGAAAGTAAAAAAGGGGTGATATCGTAACATAACGCTTATGCGGAGTAGTTGTAATTAGTATATATTCAGGAGTAGTTGTACGTAGTATATATATTCAGGAATTGGCTACCCAGTAATAGGTGCATGTGTCCCAACGTTACATTAACATATCACTAACAGTAAGTGGATGTGCTGCAATAGATATCATTTGTTTTCAAACATTTTACTCTGTGTTGGCTTTTGTGCGCATCTCTCTGATGTAATAAATTATTATTATTATGGTATGTATTTCAAAAGTGCGTGCCCTACCGCTTTGAATAAAAGAACCGCGAGGCATGTACCACTTTGAGGTTGATTTTTTTCAACAATTCCATAAAATGGTATTGTTTCTCTTGTAGAAGACTCACTCACATCGTGCTGCGACCGCAGCTTCGCACTTGAGGAAAAAGCCTCCGATGGGCAGCCGACCGAGCAAGACAATCGAAAATGTAAAGGGGTAAGTGGAATGAGGGAACTCTACCCCAGTATTTGCATGCGGTGTACGTCGTGTAACAAGGGATCGTAATCATCTTCAGCCGGTGGGGTTGTAGTTTTCAGAGTTACCGGAGTAAGTGTAGGATTCTGACTTCCTAAGTGGGTATGGAAAAGTAGATTTGGCGTATATTTGTTTATTGTGCCAGTTCATGCAAAAAATTTCTTGTTGGTAGGATGAGGTCATTTGTGGTGTATGTTGTTGCTTAAGTGTTATATTGGTATTTTTGTATTTTCAGAATGCCTCGACCAAAGACGCTCTCAGATTCCTGTGGTGCTGGAACGAAAATGATGGTACGCTTTTTTTTGGGTACTTTGTGTACAATAAGAAGAGCAAGCTTGCATTATTCCCTTTATATTTATAACACTATTCTGTTTACGTAAGATATATATGCCGGTTTCAGAACACACGTAAGAGATCGCCATCCGAGACTGGTGCCCAGTCCCGTGGCCACTCGCCCCTCCCTACCATAACTGAAGAGTCCCTGATGTCCAAAATTGTCTCTCGCCACGCTGCTGTTGTGATGGATTTGGACGAAAAACAGGTTAGAATTGATCTGTCTGTGTCTCTGCATCCTCTCATTCACACTGTATCACTCGTGATCACACTGTATATTTGTATGTATCAGCGCTCACCTGATTTTAATCTTTTCATTATTTCCAGCGCAGCATCAACCGGCTTGCGGACACTGCCAAGCGGAGAGGACTCGAGGATGCGGCACGACAAGCGGCTCCTAATAAGTGAGCACTTTACTTGATTCTTAATGTTGTTCTCACAAACAGAAGTGAAATTTAAAAGATATTGCTATTAAAATAGTATTTTACGCATGCAGTATGGTTGTGCACTTCCATTGTCTTATTATCTTCTTGTTCAGCTTCCTCACTTGTCAGTTCCTGAATCAAGTGAATGCGAGGTCCAAGTGGACACTGGCGCTCTGCGAACTCATGCTTCCAAGGCACTGTATTTATTGTTATTATTATTATTATTATGGATCATTTATTCATTAGTAACACCCGGCTGTTCACTGGGGCAAGGGAAACTTACAGTATGCTAGCATTTAACTCATGTAGTGATGTAATTTACATAACATGTTCAGATCTAAGTACTCTTCTGTATCCACTTTGTTTTATGATTTGTTTACCACAAGTCCATTCTTGTGACAGGTTGTGATGTTTTATTTGTTCAGAATCCGCAACCTATTTCAATCGGATTTGGCTTGGGCTCGAAAGACGGCTCTCACTTCGCTCTCGAACATTGTAACTGGTCAGCTGGAGGCCATCCGCCACTTTTCTGCCTATCGGCCCACGATTGGCGTTGATGTGGCGGCTGAGGCGCGGAAAGAGTGCGCGACGAGATGTCACAATGCTCTACTGGACATGCACGTCAACCAGGCTTTCCTAGTTGATAAGCTCAGCGACGTGGACAAGACTGAGTTTGACGCTCTCATTGGACTTGTCTCACCTATATAGTTTGTTAATATTAATGATTGAAATTCAGTGGAGTGCCCACATGTTAATTGTTTAAGTCTCCAAGAGTTCCGCTTTAGTTAATTGTTAATGAGTAGTTCCAAATGAATATAGGATTTTGTATTTTATACGCTTGTTGTTTAAAATTGCGATTAACATTTAAAATGTTTGATAGATTTACCTAACGATGATAGGTATACCGTTTACAAATAGTGTATAATTCTTTTCCTATTTACTGGTTGTTATGTATTCAGTTGCTGGTTGTCAACCTGTTTAGTTTTCTGAATTTCTCTTCTTCGTTTTGATCATTTCAGTTAATTCATAATGCTTTAATCCTTCTTTCCTTCTCAGTTCAGTTGTGATACACTGTGGTTGTTCTGATAGACATCGCTATCGGGTTCATTATCGCTTGCTTAGAAATATTAATATCCTGTAAATATATTCCTGCTTCTTTGTGCCTATTTCGTATAAGTTTGCCTATAGTTTAACTGTACACTAATGACTCTAATTATGGTAGGCTTCGACTAATTAACGCTATACTGTACCTATACCTATCCTAACCTTGTTTACCAAATAATGCACGTTTTTTTACCGGCTAGTATTGCTATCTCCCTCAGTTAGTCATTTATTGAAGGATGAACTTCTGTAGCTTATTTTTTTTTCGTACAGAAGGTGATAGCAATTGAATTTTTCTAGGACATCTCTTGATTTTTTATTAACTCGCTTTTAACACGCTTTACATCCACCGTCTTTCTTCAGTACCCGTTTCTGTGCAATTACTGTATTCTTTTTACGGGACAGAATACTTGTAACAATGTTTATAAACTCTTTTCAACGTATCAGAATAATGATTCATTCGAAAACAATGCGAAATGGGCATCATGAATAAAATGATTTTAGAACTTGATGCCAATAAAACTGATCTCAAACAAGTGCACACTCTATTAAGGTACTTAGGCTCTTTATAATACACAACAAAGCGAACAAAAAAAAACAAGAAGCTTACAGTACCACCGATCACATAACACAATAATGAAGTCCCACACACAACGAAAACGGGTACAGTATTTTAGCTTTCTTTGCGAAATCGAGATCAAACCGTACTTTATGAACATGAACCATACTGTATCCGTGCAGACAATGACATCTTACAATCAGGAAATACAACAAAGCGTAAATAACGAAAAAATATTCTAATAGTACAACATAACTAGTTACTATCGACGTCTTCTTTCGGGACTTCGGCTCCTTCTACGATCTGGACTACGGCGACGGTCACCACGATCACTAAAACACATCGTTATTTAAAAATCTGGTTTAAAACCGAATAACCACATGTGCCTATTGTTTTAGAAAAGAGGTGGTACCAACAACCTGAATGCCAGTAATTGCTTTTGTATTGTGAAATAATTGTCCAAATACCGACTAATCAATAACAATCACTGACCTTTCCCTTCTTCGATCACTATCCCTGTCTTTCCTTCTCTCCGAATGTGGTGAACGGGAGCGAGAGCGACGAGAACTATACAGAGAGAAAGAATTAGAAATTCCCATGAAAATTTAATGCATTTAATGAATTGGATTTAAAACATTTAATGAATTTTATCTATAAACCCTAAATATATTTCTAATCAGACAGTACTAATAGCACTAATACTAATAGTACTAATATGGAAAGAGATATTTAACCGCCAAGACCGTGCTAATATCTTCCAACGCTGAGCGAAAAATGGGGACGGCTGTTCTACAATAGATATAAAACCAGAAGCAGCGCAGCTTACGGACTACAGTAAACAAATCTGTCCAACCTCCTCTCCTTTTCGCGTGACTTTTCCCTCTTCTTTTCGTCCTTCTTCTTATCCTTTTCTTTATCCTTCTTTTTGTCCTTTTTCTAAACAATAGCGTAGAATAAAATCAAAACTGCAGAAAATAAAACACATCGAAGGACCGTATAATACCCAACATAGTGTTTACAGACACGTTACTTAGTGCACACATACTGGCTTCCAAGAGGTTGGCTGCAAGCACTCTGGATCAGAAAAAAAGGAGAAACTGCACAAATGCTAAAAACATGAGACAACAAGTGTACCAACGTCACTCACCATCTCTTGCAGCTGTTTCTCAATCTTCTCGGCTTGTTCCTTCTCAAACTTGCTCACAACCGGGTCGATATCGTACTCTTGATCCTCGATCAGTTGTCGACGGAGAGCATCCACTTTCGCCTACAGGATAAGAAAAATAATAAAAGAACACACAATTTAATATTATAGTCAAATGGACTATTCTGCTAAAAATGGTCTGAAATACTATTATAGCAAGAAGTACTAGTTTAACGACATTTATTAATGAAATACGAGAAACATATCGTTTCGACAAAAATTGCTAAACTACAAAATGTTATTATGTATGCTCTTCTCACCTTTAGTTCCGCATACAATCTCTCTTTTGTCATCTCGTAGTCACTCTTTTTCTTCTCTCTGTAAGGAAACGATATTCACTCATTAAATTTACACCCAGCCATTTCCCAAGAAATCCACTCCCAAACTATTTCTTCACACGATGTTTTGGACAATAATTCCGTAAGCGTCAGCCCCCCCCCCCAACCCAACAACATATTACAATTACAGTACACCCGCTCTACGCTCTACCCACCCTGTGTTCTGCTCCTCCCTGCTTGTTCTTCCGCTTCCGTCGTCTGGCAACTCTCCCTCTTCTGTGTCCTCTCTCCGCGTTTCCGGATCCGACTTCTTTGTTCCAGAGGATCCTATAGAGATATTTAATCATACAACAACAAGGCGTAAGTAAAAAAAGTAAAGTAAGGACTACAGTCTATCTCATAGACGAGAGACGACCACACACTTACGTACTCAGCCTAACAATAAGACCTACAGAAAGCGACACACTATTTATTATACTAATTCTAATACTGCAAACACAGTAGTAAACAAAAACCTTCTGCTAAGAAAAAATCTATACGTCTGCAAAATAAACCCTACGCATCGGACACAAAAGATCCAAATAAAAAATATCAGTCGAAAAAAAATCACTTACTGTTGCGAGACGGTGAAGTGTCCATTTTTTCCAGCCGCGTACTTTCCACAGATTCCCACTTAGGACGTTCCCATTTCGATACTGCAGGGGCTAAAATATATAATTTAATAATTCAATTGGAGTTTGGAGTTCTGAATCAGAAAATAGCAATTTAAAATACTGCTTAAAGGATCGCAGTCACTTCAATTTCGCATTTTTACTTCACTTATCAATAAATATAAAAAGATACTTAGAAAAATACCTTTCCAATACCGATTTACGGAACATTTATCACAGGGAAAGAAATCCCTTGTGTTGAGTTCTGATTTTGGACAAAATGGGGTGTTTTCTAAATCGCAACGGGACTTGGCCGGTTGCCAATGATGACAAAACAAAGAAAAACCGGGGAAGAGGGAAGGTGTCTGCTCTACTGTCCCAGTTGTCGTTGTCATACTGTACGTAATTAGAACGCAACCGAGGGGATTTCTTTCCCTGGGTTAATTTTTCAGTAAATTGACACCGGAATGGTATTTTTCTAGGTGCTTTTTCATGTTTATGGATAATTGAAGTAAAAAGGCGAATTTGAAGTGACTGCGATCCTTTAACTCAGTACTTCAGATACTGAATACTGAATACAACATAATCATAATACAAATCCTTTGGTTAATTACGGCTTCAACCCTACACTTTAACAATACATGTAGGATGTTCAAACAATGAAAGTTGGATGGCACGCAAGGTTGATAAACATTAATCGACGTGTTTAAAAAATCAAACTAAATATTTTATTAATTTTCACCTGATTCCTCGTCCTCATCCCATTTACTTTTCACTGCTGGAGCAGAAGAATCCACCTGCAAAATGCAATTTTCACATTTTGAAACGTCAACCGTCAATAAATATTAAACCAAAACGTCAAGTAAGAATAGTAAGAGTAAGACTCAAAATGTTCAAATTATCTAATTATCATGTTAAATTTCGGGCAGAAAGGTAATATTGCCTGTTCATGCATAACAAAAAACACCCACCTCAGCCCAGGCGACGGGCTTGAACGACCCCGATGGAGCCGGTTTTTTTGCTGGAGGAGCACTCTCAGCATCATCACCCTCGTCATCAAAGATGCTCATGTTCTTAGCTTGCTGGAAAATGTAAGCAAATCAAAAAATAGCTTGAATGTATTGCGATACAGTATCATTTCCAAAGAACCAAACAGGGAACTAAATTAATGTGTTATCAACAAAAAAGGGAACTCTAAACTAAACCTAGGACCACCAACAATAAAATTGGAATAGAAGGTAAAGTCAAAGATTGCAAACCGACCATCTGTTTGGCCTGTTCCAGTGGAATTCCGTCAATATCATCTCCTTTACCACCGTCCGATTCGGAATCTGAGGAAGATGAACTGCTTTCCTCTTTGCACTAAAAGAAGCCACCACTGTCAACTACACATAGTTTATTGAAATACAGCAAAAAAAATCAAATTACTAAGCAAAGCTAATGTCCGCCAAAGAAACACTATCATCAAGGTCTGCACTTCATAGCGTACGGACACTTATAAACAAAAGATACTACGTTGATAAACTGTGAACAAAAAATTAAAATGCGCTTAAAAATTGATCAAAAATATCAAAATGTTTCATAACTAGTAAATAGTTGCAAATTCCAGCCAGCTCTCAGTTAATAGGACCTCTTCATAGTTCGGCTCAGAAAATTCAATCCTTCGTTTGCATGTTTCGATTTTTTTCGATAACTTTATTTTATTCGTTAATTAAAAAAAAACTCACCTCAACAAGTCCCAAGAAAACATTCTGACTGTGAACGAGGACCTCTGTACTGTAAACTGATGTGGTCTCCCAGGCCTGAGATAAGAAAAAAGGGTTAATTTAAATAATCAAAAATAGCCGAACTGGAACAAAAAAACGTAATTCTCAAGTTCGTCGGATGTACAGTGTTCCTCACTAGGCTAGACAACAAGCACATTATCACAGATGACCGATCGTCAGAATTATACAAAATAATAAAATTTTGACAGCACAATTATTACGGTAAGTATTTAGGATTGAGGACAAAAAGGAAAGGGAAACAAAGAGCACCTGGAAACAAGCCATCACACGTTGCTTGAACTGTTCGGCCTTCAAGCGGGCTGATATTTTCTGTAGAACACGGCCCATGCCCTGAAGGTAATTATTTATTCCACTGTGTCATATTTACTAGTTAATCCTAGTCATAATGATTATGCCACCCAAATAATTACAAGCACATAATTATTCTACAGTACCACAATAATAATTCCGTCAAACAGTTATTTGCCATATCCCCTCATCAGCTTATCCCATCTACAAATGTCACCTACTAGAAGTGGAACATGGACCAATAATACGAAGACTCATAGAAATGGTGACCAAAATGAATAGACAATAGACTAGAGCAAAGATTGAAAATTCCTCATTTTAAATAAGGTATATATTTATTATGCGAAAAGACAGAAAAGCATACCGCAAAAATCTTGATTAGTACTTCACCAAAGTACTGCCTGAAGTATGAGACGTCCCGTAGACCTCGGATAGCACAATTCGCCAGAATATCCGACACGAGGTAGAGACGGGCAATCTACAAAAAATATGTAAGTAAAAAGTTACCCACTCGAGCTAGTCGACGCAACGCTTTGGCAGTCTTCAACGAGGAAAGGTACTTTTACCAATAATAAGAAAGTTCAACGACGTACATTATTGCTCTTAACACTACTGTGCAAGAAAGATCTTGTATTGCGAATAGTTGGTCGCAATCCTCTAGTCCTAATTTGCGTGCAGATCCACAAATTTGACACAAACAACGTTAACGTGTCAGGTCGTGTCAAACAACGTTGTCAGATCAGTCGCATCAGATTCTCCCGTTTTGTGGGATTAATAATTAATGACAGACTATGTCACCTTTTTATGAAGTGGTGTCTCGTCAAGGCACAGACTTTCCACAATACACTCAACAATTTCTTTGGCGGCCATCGCGTGCTCCACACACCACAACATCGCCTTGCCAATCTGAGAAATCAAGTTTTATAACACAAATATTTTCATTTAATAATGACTACTCCATGAAACCATAAGAAATGAGGTGGCAGGGAACTAGCGTTTACTATTGAAATACACTTTAAAAAATAGGCAACTAAACAAATTTAGCACTTTAACCAGCTAAGCCTCCCGTGAGTAAATCAAATGATATGTTTCACTGTTCCGAGCAAACGCCAGTAGGAAAAGATCCAATAAACCCCCATTCTGAAACAAGCACAATCGCTCTCAATCCTTTGAGTTTGTACTCCATTTACGCCTTGAGACCAACTCACATTTTGTTTTTCGGGCGTAAGATCCCTTAGCAGATCCTCCAACCTGTCACGATCACGAGTGCGCAGACGAGTCTTACGACGCTTCTCCTTCTCACGAGCCTACAATCAGTTGTTAGGTAAAGCATCTTCTTTACGTAATTATAATTAATAACACTTCTTTATTTTAGACATTTGTATTAAATGAACCTCCTAAAATGTATATCAACTTGACAGCATTCGAAACCAACAACTGGCTGACACGTAATATGCACTATCACGTAGTGAGCCTAGTGAACCCACTACATTACACTCATTTAAAAGTACTTCAACTTAAATTTGAAAACTTTAAGCATTTAAAGCAAAACAAATCAATTACAAAAATTACCAATAATAAAGAAATGAGGCATTATATGAAAGCTTACAGCAGGTGATGGTGTTCGAACACGTTTTCGACTCTTCTGATGTCCCAACTCTTGTTCATTCTAAAATTATTATAAATAAGAATATAAGAAAACATGAGACCTAGGTTACAGAGACACACCACACCAGTTAGGCTACACAGCTACAAGTTACCAATCCTTAAACATATTTCACACCCAGAATTACTATTGGTTGATACAAATTCATCATTTATTACATTTCTATAACTGAAATTCCAACCTCGGGTCTTGGTACCATGAATGAAGTGTGATATAAACTGCGGGGCATCGCAGAATAAAGTTGGTGAGGGGGAAGGGGCGGCTCCCACCAAGAACCCTCTTCGTTCATTCTAAAGCAATTATTAAGGTTGTTTTCGAACAATTCCCATTTATAAAGTTCTCAACTTTGTTTTCATTTGAATAAACGTAAGAATTAGCAATTCATCAGTTAACATTACTATATTTAAACCCGTACATTCCGCATAACAACAGATGAATAAACATCCCCTACTCTGGTTCATATCAAAACACAATAGTTGAACACCTTGAATACACTTAAAATAACGCAAAGTACATCCCGATCCCGAATCTTAACTTAAAGCCTCATCATAATTATTAGTCATAGTTGATAGATACCTGAATCGCTCGGTTCTCCACTGGTAGGGCGTATCGCCTTGAAGAATCGAGTACAACTTCCATCTGTAGTAGATATGGGCAGGATGATGGTAGTTGTAGAGGAATCTAAAGGAATACACATGAGGGTTTGAAGAGGAAAAAATAAGCACCGACCGACATATGTTCACATCAGAATGTTCAGAGATTCAGAGGTCTAGCTTGACAGCACAGAGTAAACAATTGGTGGTATCAACACTAGGATTTTTACACTGAAACTTAACGAAAGTACCTATCCACCTACATTTTACTGAAAATCACGAACAAATATAAAAACTGACTGATAAATTTCATTGTGTGCCTGTTCTTCAAGAAGGAGGTCTTCAAACTCGGGTCCTTCTCTCACCACAAATTCGATAGTTCGGTGGATCACGGCGAGTAGAGAACTAAAAAGTGACAATGCCAATCCCCCCAAAATCAGCCGAGAGCTGGCAGATTTCCAATATAAAACACTATGACTATTATTATGCGATAATGCTTCCCCAATTGCTGATGTACTATTACTAAAGTTGCAAAAAGGCCAACACATGAAATGAAAAGATTGAGGAATAGGTGATGTCCATTTCTATTAAATATTCACTTCTTTCTTTTCTTTCGTTATTTTTCGGTGAAATGAGATAATTATTATCACAACGTCAAAAAAAAAATTGGATAATACGAGAAAAAAACAGCTAATTGAAACAGTGTGTTTCGCTCATTATATAAACCATCACATATAGTTATGTGACCACTGTATGTAAGGAATACGCCATTTAAGTTCATAGGTCAAATTGGTAACAATTCATGTAAACATGATTTTGAAAATAGATCATAATTCATAGCCTTAGGACTAAATTTTGCCGCTTACGTTTTTTCTAGCCCCAAAAACACGTGATTTTATCTCACAACCAATATTCACACAATGTCATACTACTCGTCGCTACACAAGAGTACATGTTAACCAACGTGTTACGGTTTACTTACTACCCCTAGGAAGTTGGAACATTGCCAAAACATCTATATTGATTAAAAGACTCCCTGGTATTTGTGTGCCCGTGTAGAGAGACAGAGTGTCAACCACCAGGACAGGGATACTGCCTTCGTGGACAGTGAGTGAGAGAGAGACTAACCTGTCAGTTGGGATGACTACCCGAACGACTGCGTTCTTCAACATCTGTAGCACAACAAACTGTCATTACGAGCATTTCGTCAGTCCCCCAAACAGATGTATACCCCTACCCTACGCCGCGGCGACTACTAACTCGTTATCTTCACACGCGCAGATTAATGATTCACACATTTTCGTATTCGCTCATCCTCATAACAAATATAATGTTTGAAACAAAACAAACAAATTCTACTCTGAAACTGAAACAAGTCAATGCTTTAGGCCATCATGAATATGTATTCTAGCAAAACGGAATAACTAAAGTAAGTGACTGTGCCCTTTCTTAAGCGCCGATCAACGAAACAAGCGCGTCATATGTCACAATCAACATCAGGTCCCAACCAACGCGTCTTACCTTCTTGAATTGTTCCCGTGCACTCTCGTCCTCGGGTAAAGTACCGACGTTGGGAAGTTTCTTGTGCTTGGACAGATAGTCCTTCAAGTCTGTGGCCAGCGGTTTAGCATTAAATGGCAACCCGGTTGGTGGATCGGGGAATGCATACTGTTGCAATGCCGGTGGGACATAGAATGGCTGAAATGGGTGCGTATATAAAAAAACCGATTCGACGTACTCTTTGTTTTGTGCGATTCAGTAGTAATTCAATTTAAATGTAAACTAAATATGTTTCATTTCACCTTGCAGACAGATTGCGTTAAGTTTTTATACAGTACATTTTCCAAGTATCACACTAAAAACCTAACCTACGACATGCGGCATGCGCCAAAAAGCAAAAGCACTACTCAATTTCATATATTGGAATACACGTCTCCCACTCAAAAATCAATCACAAAAAGACCAAAATCCAACTACAAACACAGAAAATAAAACAAAACTCGATATCATACCTGGGGAGGTATGGCCACCGGTTTTGCCAGCGAGTACTTAATCGGTTCCCCCCTAAGAGTCAGTCCGGTGAGACTAGCCATTGCTCTTTCCACGTCCACGCGACACATGAATCCGAGGAAACCGCACAGATGATCTGCACATAAAAAACGGAATAAATAATAGTGAAAAGAGAAAACATTTCGCAAATATTTTTTTTTAGTTTTCAACTGTCGCTGCCTACCAAAGGGATCTACAATGCTCCTTACTAATAGGAAACACGAAAACATGTCGTAAAAAAACGGACCAATTGGTGTCGGTCATATTATATAACAAACACAAACTAATAAAATGCAACAATATAATATTGGTCTACAATAAATAATAATAGTAAACTGTCCACCTCTTGTTCTTTCCAATTCACTTCTCGGATAGAGAATACGCGCCGATGCAAGGGGTCCGTATGAGCCGAAAGTCTCCAACAATTCTTCCATTTTAATCTTAAAAAAAACTTCGTATATATATTTAAGAGAAGAGTATCTAATGCAATCACAAGTCAAAAGAGCATTTGGGAAAATTCTGATTTCTTAGAGAATTCCTAAATTTCATTAATTATTGCACGTCTAAATATTCAATAAAATTCCGTAAACAGGAACAATTTTAGTTTCGCTCGGTAGTAAAGCAACCAGCCAGCACACACAAATGCATTTGTTTACAAGGTTAATATGTTAAAATATTTAGGACTTACATCGAGTGGCAGATTACAAACGTATAAGTTGGTCGTGTCCGGATCGTGGTCGTATTCTCCTCCAGGGCGCAGGTAGGGATTGTCCAACGAAGGTGCAATACGGTCCACAGCGGTAACATCAAGACCTGGAAATCATTTAATGAATACTATGCATTTTCTGAACTTGATCTTATAAATCTCGAAAACTACAAGCAAATTGCTTATTCTGTTGGCTGGTTGGACCGAAGCGTGTTGTAGAACTTGCACGCTGCACTTTTCAACAAAGGGGCAGACCGGCAGGCTGTAGCTGGGCCTTGGTAATATTATTAGTCAATTAGTCTTATTATTATTATTATTATTATTATAAATATAAACGAAAACATACCGGTATTTTTGACCAAATGATCACGGAGCCCACGTCGTTTCTCTCGCTCCTCTTGCATCCTTAATTATACATTTTTTTATTTCTCAATAATAATCGACGAGTTGTAGCGTAGCACGAATCTCTTCCGCTGGTTAATAAACTGGATTTGAACCCAGAACCATGTGTCTATTTTATACAGCCTTTATATTTATTTGTAAACTACCTAACGTATGCAATACCGTAAAACACTTAGCTGAGAAGCAAATGAATGTTCAACTTCCTCACATTCTAAGCTCCTCCTTGAAAGCTTCCAGATTGCTCGTCTTGCTCTTCTGAACCTCCTTATTCTGTCCGGGTCGTGGAGGTCTCAATCGATTGGAGCTCGGGATGACCACAGGAGCAGTGGCCATACCAGAAGACCTTGCAGCATCGGCCAACATTTTCTGAGCCTAAATAATACAAACATACATATGACGATGGGACACGCGATCTTGACAGGAAACAATATTAGCATGCATGGCCCATGTGCCGTTAATCAGTAATTAGCGGACAACGGGACAACACTAATTATCCAAATCAATAAAGTAGTTAGAAGTGCACAAGATCACACCCTCTCGGCAGCCAGCCTCTTAGCTTCCTCAAACGAATTCGGTTTCTTTGCGGTAGCTGCAGCAAGATTCTGAAGCACCGTGGAAGACGGTTTATACAACTCACGCTCGCCACCCACTGAAAGTAATTTTTTTGAAGATTCATGATGCGCATGATAGGAAAGCTTTACTGGAGAAAATATCAGTCAAGTCAGTTATTATTTTGTAATGATAAAATGCTTCAAATAGAAATTAAAGAGACCGAAAATCGTTTTAATTTTTAATCTTCCATGGTTTCCATTTTCCATAAATAAGCCAAAAATCCAAATAAGCGGCACATTCGGAAAACTAGCTTATAAATGATTATGCTGATCCATCCTTTCCAAACGTACAAGGGCAGTAAAACTTACGGGACTTATTTGCATTGACAACATCAGCTCGGATAAACGCTTTCGTCTCTGTGCGTGGTCCACCACCAAAATCCTTTTCGAAGTCCTGGAGGGCAGCGTCAAGCTCCCGCCTTTCCTCGTGTTCCTGAATACGTGCAACTTGCATGGTCACGAACGTACATATATGAAGGCCGTATTCAGTGTAACTAAGTAAGCACTTATGTGAGCTGAGGAGCCTCAATATTTGACAATAAATAAAAAAGCAATGTAAATAGAATAACAGTGACGTTAGAGAGTGCCTCAAACAAATATCCGAGCTCTACATAACACGTACCCGTTTTCGCTTCATACGATCCATAGTGATAAACTATAGCATTCAAATAACCCTGAAATACAATGATGTATGGAATGCCACAAAATATTGAACGTTACAGTTACCTACGGAAGTACGTCTACAACACGAATAATGACGAAACAATATGCCACTACCATGCAAAAGTATGCAAATACGGGAAAATCACAAATTTGCCCACTTAAATATGAAATCATGAAGCCAGCAGACAAAACATCAGTGAAAATTATCAGCATCCAAGCACAGAGCCATGATTGCCACTCTATGGGTGGACAGGAATGCCAGTGGGAACTGTACACAAAATACACAGGGAAAATACGATTAAATGAATCAAAAACTATCCTGATGATGATATAATTGAATGAATTCGATTCGATGTCGAGCACTTTTTGAAAAACAAACCCTAAAAAGCACATGTCTGTGCGCCAAAATTTGCTACCAAATCGTGGTTAGAATAATGCAAGATGATCACTAATCTGATCCTATTAAGACACGTCACCGCAACGCATTGCAGCGAATACGGTACTTTCGATGTGTTATAAAATCTACAATTTTGGTGTCCGATGGTGTCACAGACGAACTCTATCAAACAACATAAAATTTGATTACTTATTGTTAGTGGTTAAATCATTCAAAATAAAAACGTACCTGTGAATAAAAAGACGAATGTTCAACGTATGTTTCCTAAAATCTACTATTTTGGTGTCACAGGCGAACTCTATCAAACAAAATATAATTTCACGAGCACTTGGTTAATTGAAAATAAACATGTATATATTTTAACATTGTTAATGAATAAAATGAATAAACGGCAAAAGTTCAACTCTGTACGTATAAGTATCTCATGAACATGAACATTGCAAAACTTTTGCAAGCAATACTTCACGCATCCTCGTTTTGCCACGGCATTCGCTTATCACCCGTTGTAATTCACTGTGTTTTCAGAATTAATTTTGCTTGATTCACTGACTTTCTTAGCCTTTGATGATTATTAGCAATTTAAGTCTACGTCATCGTTTTTGTTTTTGTGATCCTTGTTGGATGAATAGCCGATCTTATTATATAAATGAGAAGAGTTTACTTTTTTTGTTTGAAGCAACGAACATTTGAATATCAAAAGGCTATAAAAGGAGAGCTGGAGCCCCGATACGTTGCAAATGTTTCACATAAGTGTGCTCACTGATCTTCCTGCATTTTAGACTTTGAAAGTCGCCACATGCGGCGATAGCCGTCTGGTATAAAAATAAAAGGAATTAGATTTGAGATGACCCTATCCCTTTAAACTTTGAGGCTTCCGCGCGTATAATTAACCGGTCGATCTCTTGGTAGCCCCTATAGAAGTTACCATATGATACGAACCGGGTTTATTGGCTTACTCCATCTATTCCAAAAGGTTTCACAGAGAATGATGTAGGTTAACTCCATAATATTCTACCCCCATAAAGAACATAACTTACAGATTGAAACTGCATCACCATGTTGTGTAACACTTCCTGGTTTATTAATACCAAAGCCTCGGTTACATGAGGTTGTTCCGGGTTAAAAACAAAAATAAAACAGCAACAAAATGAATACATTAAAAACGGACTAAAATACGAGTCAAAAACAAAAATCATTACTGCAAAAACAGCACGAAAAACTAAATTCTTGTACTTTTATCAACTCCTGAAAACATTTTACATTTACAGTACATTTTACAATATAAAAAGGCATCACATATGACATGTTTTATTTTCCACCAAACATCTACATTCTATGCAGTTCCATTTTCATAATGATTTTAAATGCTCTTTGATATAAAGAAGGACATTGGGGAAATGTAAACATGAGAACATCTATAAAATGAGAAACACTGGCGTGAGTTGTGTTGTCTATATACTGGGTATCTTTTCCTAACGGCTTAGGTAACGCTAGCGTAGCGGTAGTATACTGCAAATCGGTGACTGGCCATACACTGACGAAACTCGGCTGGTGCGCGGCGAAAAAAGGGGTTCGCCCAGGTTTCGCCGCGCACATCGCCCAGTATTCGACGGACTCTCACCAGGCCCGGGCGAGTGCACTGACTACCCTTTCGCGCGGCGATACCTGGGCGAACCCTTTTTTCGCCGAGTACCATCAAAGCTCCGCTTTGTGCTATTCCTGCGCGACTCAAAGGTACCTAGAGGACAAAGTGTGTGACTTGAAAAATCAGGGGTTTCAGTCGTAACTCTGATTCAGATGCAAATATATTCACTGTTCGCATTATTTGCACTGATATCAATTGTAACTTCGCAAGGACAATGTGCCACCGCATCGAATCAAGTGTGCTTCTATGTGAGTTTCATTTTTAAGTTTCATGCTTCTATGTGAGTTTCATTTTTTCCGTCGCCTGTCCCAATGCGCTCAATGTTTTGTCCTTGGCTCCTGCATACCTTTGTGTATTCGTGAGCCGCACCTTTCCGTTACAACGGTCGACTAAAGGTATGCTTAGAAACGGCGTGAGGGCTTCATGTAATTCAACAAACTCCCAAAGCACTTTAAAGACTAGTATTTCGACGCGCTGATTTTTTTTCTCATGAGCAACCCTGATTTATTTTGAAAGCTATTAGTTCACTATGACAACCCAAAGATTTTCTTACAGATTTACAACAACTGTAATGTGGCGGTTTTCCCAGGATTTCTAGGACCTGGAGCTAACCAACGCGGAGGTTTCCGCCTCAATCCAAGACAGTACAGAGTGAGCCGTTTATTCGAATCAGCTGACAAATGTGCCATAGTTGCGCCAGATATTTTTACTGAGTGTCGTGCAGTGGATGCTGTGGGAAGCAATAGGGAGAGTCGAACCATGGTCATTCGGTTAGCGGGGCGCCTCTTACCGACAAGGCCACTTCAAGTCAGAGAATCTTTTCCAGAACCTAAACATTCCAATTGCGTGGACGAACGTGAGGATTTGGGCTCGCTCAGGCTGTGATGTCAATTACAATTGTCAAACCGGTTTCTGTGGAGTAGGCTACATTCCAACCGAATCAGACTTTTTCATATTTTTTTTAACAACGCACTAGAGTCAGATGATGGAAAACTTTCACCCATCGGCACCGAAATCCTAATTAGAATGCATGTTCTTGAAGCTTTTCTGAATTTACTTGCTTAGAAAGAAGGGAATGTGGTCTTAATAGTTGGCATGTTCCTGAAACCTTAGCAGCACCCTCAGTTAAAGCGAAATAGCGGTCGGTCTCAACAAAAAAATACGAAAAGAGGAGGAGTAAACAACCGTGCGTTTACCGCCGTTTTCAAAATGTGCATTTTTGGACTTTTACTAGCCAAATTCAAAATATTTTGTCAACATTTCGTCATTTGGATGCTTCGGAGTGTGTGATCATTTCTCTGGTCGGGGAGCGCCCACACGCGCGTCCTCCAGCTCCCACACGCGCGCACGGTTTCGACCGCAGGCAGTGTCGCAGGTGTGCCCGGGGATGAAGGTGTGCGCGCGTGTGGGCGCTCACGATCCAAATAGCGTAGCAAATACGGTATAGCCCATCCTATAGCAACGAATGCAAAGAAGAGAACACACCATAAATAACACATACTAAATGAATTGTTTATTTTAAACGCAAGAAAAAAAACAATACTAAAAATAACTACAAGACTGGGGTTTGTACGGGGTTTCTGAAAAACAAACAAACTAAAATGGTGGAGAAGAGTCCCAAGATAAAGGAATAAACGAACAATTTTAGCGTACAAATTACAAGTCTAACTTAAAAAAATGCAGCGAGAATTTTAAAGAAAGTGAGAGAATAAAACGAACTTTTGGAACTAAAACTAGTGGGATTGCATAAAAGTGCAAATGTATTAAACAAACAACGGTCTTCATGGCTTCACCTAACAAACTAACGTACAGAAAAATTATGTATACACTTGTTTAACATGCATAAAGATGAATAATTGGAATTAAGTCTAAATAAGAGATGCCTTCCAGGTTCTTGTGAATTCAATTCAACTAGTGTATCTCATGGAGATATACCATACATTTACTTGAGCTACGTGTCAGCATCTCCTTAAAGAGAAATACCGGTCGGTTTTTGAAACGCATCGAGTACTCCCTGCTTTCCTATGCTTCATATGCAAATGAGCATAAATTTGAATAAAAAATAGACCCCAATAGACCCCTTTTAGCATAAATGCATAAGAATGCTGATATTTCAGATGCGTTTCAAAAACCGGCCGGTAATTCGCTTTAACTAGTCTAGAAAAAGAACAAGGAACTTTTTTTAGAAAACAACTATGCGTAGAGGGCAAACAATACAGAAAACAATGAAATATACAATAAATATACCAGAGTTGCAATATAATTGACCCAACACTCAGCAGCTCAGTTGTTCCTTTCCTGCGGTTCGCATTTGCGTCCCAGATCGTGACACGGATCCACGGATGGGGTAACGAGTAAGCTGTAAATTTGAAATTTCAGATAAATTTCCAAGAATATGAAAACAAACTATGTATTGATCTTCATTGACTTTCTCTATGATAAAGCACTTGTACCTTGTGCCGGTCCGCAACCGCAACTCCCTACTTCCATTAACAATTAATACTAAACTTCTAAAGAATAAGAGCAGATTACCAACCATTAGTATGGGTTACATAATCAGCTCCACAGCTCGTTGAGAACATCCGTTCAAATTGTCGACAACAAAATGAGAACAACCTGAAATTTCCAAGCCATATAGAAAGAATTTAAAAACCAAAGAACAGACTGAAAATATTCAAGACGTCGATACTATATTTTAAATGCCACCAAAGTTTATCACATTCTTTGCGGAGTGCGGAGTGAACTATGAACTATGAACCGAACCAGTGAACGGAGGAAAATCAACATTTAAAAGCGATAGTAGTGTTACCAACCTATATTCAAGGGGCCCAGAATTCTTCATTAGCGTTGAAAGTTGGAGTGGATTAGCGAGAGGCTGGCGACGTAGAAAGAGTGGCCGAACCATTCATTATTATGCTAGAAAGAGAAATATTATAGCACGGTACTTTACTTAGATGACAAAAACACTATCACATCTAATAACAATCTAAAAACAGTAAATATGAAAATATTAAGCTTACTTAGCTTACCTACACATGAGAAACAATGTGTACATTTACAACGGTTCGCATTCCGCAATAATTGCCCGATTAAATGATTAAAAAATAAAGTAAAATAAACTAACGCAAACATAAGACCAAATGGCCGTTTTCCTTCTAGATCGCACATCAACTCGGCATTGAATTCCGACCTTCACATCGATGTTGAGAAAACGCGAAAAAAAACCTAAAGGTAAACAAAAGGAGTTAAACACGTCATCATTATTAACTTAAAGGGTCAGGCCCACCGATATTAACCTATATTTATTATTTGTTCATAATTTTTGTAAAGGGTGTTTGTTATAAAATATACACACTGTGTTTGAACTGGCTTCACCATTGCAAAGCTTTTCACGTAAGTTTTCCTTACAGAGTATACAGTATGGAAAAGCAATTGCACCCTTATTTCCTTATTGTGTGTGTCCCGGGGGCAAATCGCTCTTTTTTCTGTCCCTATGAGCCTGGCTATACAGTCGGCTACCCTCGGGACACGCCCAACAAGGAAATAAGGGTGCAATTGCTTTCCCATACTGTATACTCTGTAAGGAAAGCGAACGTGAAAAGCTTCGTGATGGTAAAGCCAGCTCAAACTCAGTGTGTATATTTTATAATAAACACCCTTTACAAAAATTATGAACAAATAATAAATATGGGTTCAAAACGGTGGGCCTGACCCTTTAAGAGACACAACACAACAAATACGTCGAAAGTGTAAAAGTAGCAAATAAAATAAAGAAACCTTCTCCGTCCAATTCAAAATAACGAGGAGCCTTGGCAGTTTCAGGGATTTCCTGTACACCTTTTTCCCGTGCAAATAAAACTGTCTGAAAATATACACAACGTAAGTATAAGCTGTCAGTAAAATTTACTGTTCACGTGTACGCGGAGAGTTTGAATGGCAAGAAACTTTTATGAACCATAAAAATAAGGTAACCTCGAGCAACTTTATAGCGAGCAGCAAGAGTCATAAAATTGTAGACAGGCAGTTGTCGCCTCGCCTCGCATTAGTAGCATTGTAGCATACCTAAAAAGAAAGAATTCAAAAATATGATTGTGAAGTGAAGGCAATATAGGTAATCGCATAGCGTATTCGTCAAAAGATTAAGAAATATCTACGACCAGACGACCACCGAGGCATTACATGCCTTTGGAACATACCCTCGATCTTTCAGATGGGATCATTTTCTCATTGTCTTGTTATTGAACACGTGCTAAAAAAAAATTTCAATACGAAAAGGTTAATTAATTGGAGGAAATCCGACAAGACTTATCCAATAATACAGAAAAAAAACAAACATAAGCAAGAGCACGTGATGTGCCAATGTCTATTGTTTCTTTGGGCAAAGCCATAAAACAAGACAAACGTGAAAAATAAACTAACCGTACAATGTTTCGAGATGCACTGAACTCAGCGTTAACTCGGCAGGCCAGGTATACATACACGATCAATGTGAATTCATTTGAGGTTCACAGTACAATCACAAACAAATAAATGAGTGTTGAGGGGTGGAAATGGCACCAAATGTGAAAGCAGAACCAACCTTCTGAATCCGAAATAGCCGGGACTGCAGAGATGACGGATGTGTGTGGAAAACGTTATCAGTTCAACGACCATATTTGTTGAATAAACTGGAAATATAACACAAGAATTGCCCGAAAACAAACTACAACTGTTCATCGATGCACAACGAAGCTAGTGCATGATACAAATCATTCTCGAACAGTAACGTACATAACAATATAAGCAATATACTTTAATAACAAGTTTTTAAGCGAACCTTGGTTTAAGCGAAACTAGTGGGTCCGAGCCCAGAACCGCGTTGCTTTGCGAAAAATTCACCGCTGAATTTCCATGGTTGCGTTGCGCCCGCTCCCGAACGCGCGACCACAGGCGGGGAGGGCCTTTTTGTGCTGAGGTAGTGCGCGCACATCATTTTTGGGCTGAGACCGGGCGCGCGTGAGGGCGTTGAAGAACGTAGTTGAAAAGACCATCCCTCGATTTTTCCGGGGCCGTGCTAGTATTAAAATCGGCAAATCGCCGGAAGCGAATTTTCCCATACAAAATCGCAAAAAATGGTTGTTTGAGAACATTTTTATACAAGATGCACTTATTTGTTTGTGTTTTTATGTTTATTTTCGTTTATAACTTTTTTCAAACTATTTTTGGTGAAAAAACCCCAAACCGGGTGGTATTTCGCTTTAACAAACTTTAGAACCAACTGCAATGCGACGGCAGGGTCCCATCTCAACCTGTTACCTTTGCTCAGTTTTATTTCAGAGGAGGAACGCAGGTAAGATATATCTGTAGTTTTAAACGAGAACCTAATTATTAAAAATAACCAAGCTGTACTTAAGTAAATAAGTCTTACATTTGGAAGGCGTAAAGTGAAGATCATTTTGCTGCAATTAAAGTTTATTTTTTCCTTTATTCAGGTTGATTACCAAATTACATACTCGAACGTCTACAATATGCCCGTCTACATTTATCCGACTGGATTCGGATCTACAGCCGCTTATACCGTCGTATTCTGTTAAAATGTTTATATTGTAATAATAAAAATTCTATTTTTTTTACTTTTTTGTTTTGTTTGCCACGACGTACCACAAGTAGCCAATGCGATGACATTCAATTCTAATTATGTAAAGTTGGTCGATACTGCACGTTACATTGATTTCTTTGATTGTCTTTCTGCGTAATAAATTATTAGATACACTCGAAGAAGACATGAACCATTCATGGGAGTGCTAATTAGTAGGGAGGATAACTAGAATATATCACTTCAATAATGTAACTATCACATAACTTTCTTCAAACTTTCGAATGTTGTTGTACATGTGGAGGACCTAGAAGTGCAATTTATTATTAAAATAAGATACAAAGTATATATGTTTTTCGGCATCAAAGATTTGATGATAAAGCGTTTCGCCGTTGGCAGTCTGGCAGACACCGAGTAGAGGGAACGCGAATGTGAAACTGTTGTTGATCTGTGAGTATATTCCTCTATTGCTTCGGAGTACGGTATGCGCGAACCAGACCCACCTAGATAGAAGTTGACTCTCAACATTTTTTGTCGCAGTTTTCCTGCAACGCCTTGGCTCGCAAACAATCTATGCAAACCACTTAGCCATCCGTTTATTGAGATACTACATGTTGTTAGCATCGTTTCATCTTGTAAAATGCATAGCACATTGTTACTATTTACTTACCAAGGAACCTCAAGCTTATCGTTATATGCGGCTTAATTTGCCAAACTTCTCAGCATCATTTTATATGATGCACACTACAATGCGTCAATAAATTATTATTATTATTATACAAAGAACAACAAAAAAATAGGATGACACCATAGTTCGAACCGTAGTTGTTATGTAGAAAAGTTCAGAAGATCCTATTGGGCCTAAGCATAATGTACTGTTTTTGTAGTTGTCTTTTTTAAAAGTTGTTGTGCACACCAATAAATTGTTACCCGAAAGAGTTGCTTTTCGATCATACAACGTTACCAAGTGCAAAAATGCTCTTACATTTACAAATGAAAAAAATGTAAAAAAAAGTAAATTCCACACAGTGGGCAGCAAAAATCCAAGCTTATTTGCATATTAACGTGTGATTCCTTGTGTTATTTTCGCATTTTTACGTGGGTTGTTTTCAACAAACATCTATATATTTATTATTTCCTAAAAGTTCATCTGAATGCCCGAGCTAAAAACATAATGCTTACTTGAATTCATAAACATTCAAACTTTGTATATAAGGTGGAACAAGTCTAATGTTCAGACGGGGCGGGCAGCTACTAAATGCGATATCTAGCTATCTATTCTAACTATGCCTTTTTACGACTTAGGTTATCGGTTACAGTTTAGCATAGCGTTAAAGGAGGAGGCTCACGAGAATGAAGTGCTTAAATAGTTTCCTTTTATCGAAGGATAAAGGGTTTATCTTCCAAAAAACAAGTACTATAAGGTTCAGCGCTTTAGTTTGGAGGAATTAATTAATCTAAGAACTCGAAGTCAAATAAAATAACCTATCGTATGCAAGCTAGACTCCAAAGCTAAACATGCAAATTTACAAGTCATTTTGCAAGCCAGCACAAAATTTGCATGCCCACTATAGAAATCAACTATTTTTTACGATCCAAAATTTTGATAGAATTTATAGTTTTATATTGATTTACTCCTTCCAATTAAAAGCTTTTGCATTGTAAAGCATGCCTTTCGATATTTAATACCATCATCTTTCGATAAAAGGAAACTATTTGAGCACTTCATTCTCGTGAGCCTCCTCCTTTAACTTTAGGCATCCATGCTACTCATGCCGAACGTTTTTGAGGTGAATATGGGCGAAAAACAGTCTGTCAATCTGCTTTCTCAGTATTTTCCGTTGTTTCATAAAGTGTGACAACACATATTAATACTAATAATTCTCTCAGAATGTTCCTTCTACTCGCTTTATTTGCGTTATTCTCCATTGCTGGCGCACAGCAAGGAGAGTGCGCAGTTGCGGAGAACCAAGTGTGCATCAATGTGAGTTTGCTTGCTAATTGGAAGTATGTCGAAGCAGTCAGGATCTTACACTTCGGAAAAGGGCTAAGCTCCACGGAGCTTGCGAATGTGGCAGCTAATTGTACACCGTTTATCCAAAAAGAAAGAAAAGTCAAGGAATTCAAGTAAAAAATAAATGAATCATGTTACATTCAGATATACAACAGTTGCCAGATGGCAGTCTTCCCAGGCTTTCTGGGACCGGGAGCAAATCAACACGGCGGTTTCCGACTTAATTCCGGGGAAAATAGGGTGAACTCTTATAATATCGTTTATTTTATCTCCACAAATTTTGGGCAGTTCGACCATTTATTTCTGGGACCATTCCTAGGTTACGGAGGCTGTCAATTAGAATTTTACACGAGCTTTGAGTGCAAGTTGGGCACAGAATAACTTCACCGAGACGAAACTTATTTAGAACCTGAACATCCCAATCAGTTGGGAAAGTGTACGGATCTGGGCTCGTACGGGGTGCGATGTCAACTACAATTGTGAAACAGGTTTCTGTGGGGTAAGTCTACTTTCGGCCAAGGGTACCTGCATATGTGTTCATTTTCAAATAATCTATGTTTTGGAATTGCATGCATGTGATTACATTTTTGGTTACTATACTAATCAAGAATGCTACTTATCTCTTGATTTAGAACGAACTCCAATGCGACGGCAGAAACCCCGAAACGCCGATCACTCAAGCCCTGTTCAGATTTTATGGGTCAGGCCAGGTCAGCTAATTGCTCTGAACCAGCAAGTAGTTGACCTTGTGCGCTCACTTGTGTCGGCTTTACATAATCACCATTCAACCATCATGGGGTTGGAAGTACGGTATTGCTTGGCGAATCTCAGGAAACGCCCTCACCACCGAACTAGGCAGCTGTACCTACAGTACTACATGATGACGAGTGAAGTTGTTTTGGAAAATTAGTTTTACAAAAGCAAGATAATCTTGTTGTATGTATTACCCGTGCCGTACGCATACGTTGACTTGTGCCTCGAATAGTTGAATAAGGAACTT
>JAANDG010000729.1:0-65539 GCA_036852015.1 Pelodera strongyloides | reverse complement strand
TTTGTCGCTACGATGAAGTTTGCACGTCGACTTAGTTTTGACGTCATAGATTCTGAAGCAGAAGCATTTTGCCCGTCTAAGTCAAATGCCCGTCTGACATCATCATTGAAGTTGATTTACATCATTAGACTTGATCTACGGTGAATTTTAAATTTCGACTTAATTTTGACGATCATAGTACCTTCAATGTCAAAGAACGATCACTTTGCGTATCAAATTGATCCGCCGCATCATTTCTATTTATGCGGACAATTTCTCCCTGTTCCTTTGCCAGCTGCGGTTTAATTACCCAAGTTTGAGGTTAGGCTGGCCTATTTTTATTGCGCAATAGTGCGATCGATACTGGCCGTCTACTCTGCGTCTTCGTAGTCGCAGTGCTCTTTAGTCGTTCTCTAACACGCGACTTCCGCTTATATCTCGCTTCGGGATCGCCGGGGACACTCGCGACAATGTTCGCGTTTGCTTATCTCATTGAGCTCTAATTTTGCATAGGATTACTTTTTCGATTTGTGATGCACTTTTGGAGCGTTACGTTACGTTACGCGAATAGCGTCTCACGAACGGCAATCTTCTTTTATAGGGGGTGGGATTTACATCATTATTATATCACTACGGTGAAGTTTGCACGTCGACTTATTTTTGACGTCATAGATTCTGAAGCAGAAACGGTACTGCCCGTTTGAGTCGAATGCGCGTCTGATATCATCATTGAAATTGATTTGCAGCATTACTATGTCGCTACGGTGAAGTTTGCACGTCGACTTATTTTTGACGTCATAGCTTCTGAAGCAGAAGACATGTTGCCCGTCTGAGTCAAATGCCCGTCTGACATCATCATTGAAGTTGATTTGCAGCATTACTATATCAATACGGTGAAGTTTGCACGTCGACTTATTTTTGACGTCATAGATTCTGAAGCAGAAACGGTATTGCCCGTCTGAGTCGAATGCGCGTCTGACATCATCATTGAAGTTGATTTGGAGCATTACTATGTCGCTACGGTGAAGTTTGCACGTCGACTTATTTTTGACGTCATAGATTCTGAAGCAGAAGACATGTTGCCCGTCTAAGTCAAATGCGCGCCTGACATCATCATTGAAGTTGATTTGCAGCATTACTTTGTCGCTACGATGAAGTTTGCACGTCGACTTATTTTTGACGTCATAGATTCTGAAGCAGAAGACATTTTGCCCGTCTAAGTCAAATGCGCGTCTGACATCATCATTGAAGTTGATTTGAAGCATTACTTTGTCGCTACGATGAAGTTTGCACGTCGACTTAGTTTTGACGTCATAGATTCTGAAGCAGAAGACATTTTGCCCGTCTAAGTCAAATGCGCGTCTGACATCATCGTTGAAGTTGATTTACACCATTAATATATCACTACGGTGAAGTTTGCACGTCTACTTATTTTTGGCGTCATAGCTTCTGAAGCAGAAACGGTTTTGCCCGTCTTAGTCGAATGCGCGTCTGACATCATCATTGAAGTTTATTTGAAGCATTACTATGTCACTACGGTGAAGTTTGCACGTCGACTTATTTTTGACTTCATAGATTCTGAAGCAGAAGACATGTTGCCCGTCTAAGTCAAATGCGCGCCTGACATCATCATTGAAGTTGATTTGCAGCATTACTTTGTCGCTACGATGAAGTTTGCACGTCGACTTATTTTTGACGTCATAGATTCTGAAGCAGAAGTGTTGTTATTGCCCGTCTAAGTCAAATGCGCGTCTGACATCATCGTTGAAGTTGATTTTACACCATTAATATATCACTACGGTGAAGTTTGCACGTCTACTTATTTTTGGCGTCATAGCTTCTGAAGCAGAAACGGTTTTGCCCGTCTTAGTCGAATGCGCGTCTGACATCATCATTGAAGTTTATTTGAAGCATTACTATGTCGCTACGGTGAAGTTTGCACGTCGACTTATTTTTGACTTCATAGATTCTGAAGCAGAAGACATGTTGCCCGTATAAGTCAAATGCCCGTCTGACATCATCATTGAAGTTGATTTGCAGCATTACTTTGTCGCTACGATGAAGTTTGCACGTCGACTTATTTTTGACGTCATAGATTCTGAAGCAGAAGCGGTATTGCCCGTCTAAGTCAAATGCCCGTCTGACATCATCATTGAATTTGATTTGCAGCATTGCGTTATCGCTACGATGAAGTTTGCACGTCGACTTAGTTTTTGACGTCATAGATTCTGAAGCAGAAGACATTTTGCCCCGTCTAAGTCAACTGCGCGTCTTACATCATCATTGAAGTTGATTTGCAGCATTACTTTGTCGCTACGATGAAGTTTGCACGTCGACTTATTTTTGACGTCATAGATTCTGAAGCAGAAGCATGTTGCCCGTCTAAGTCAAATGCGCGTCTGACATCATCATTGAAGTTGGATTTGAAGCATTACTTTGTCGCTACGATGAAGTTTGCACGTCGACTTAGTTTTGACGTCATAGATTCTGAAGCAGAAGCGGTATTGCCCGTCTAAGTCAAATGCCCGTCTGACATCATCATTGAAGTTGATTTGCAGCATTACTTTGTCGCTACGATGAAGTTTACACGTCGACTTATTTTTGACGTCATAGATTCTGAAGCAGAAGACATTTTGCCCGTCTAAGTCAAATGCGCGTCTGACATCATCATTGAAGTTGATTTGAAGCATTACTTTGTCGCTACGATGAAGTTTGCACGTCGACTTAGTTTTGACGTCATAGATTCTGAAGCAGAAGACATTTTGCCCGTCTAAGTCAAATGCCCGTCTGACATCATCATTGAAGTTGATTTACATCATTAGACTTGATCTACGGTGAATTTTAAATTTCGACTTAATTTTGACGATCATAGTACCTTCAATGTCAAAGAACGATCACTTTGCGTATCAAATTGATCCGCCGCATCATTTCTATTTATGCGGACAATTTCTCCCTGTTCCTTTGCCAGCTGCGGTTTAATTACCCAAGTTTGAGGTTAGGCTGGCCTATTTTTATTGCGCAATAGTGCGATCGATACTGGCCGTCTACTCTGCGTCTTCGTAGTCGCAGTGCTCTTTAGTCGTTCTCTAACGCGCGACTTTGGCTTATATCTCGCTTCGGGATCGCCGGGGACACTCGCGACAATGTTCGCGTTTGCTTATCTCATTGAGCTCTAATTTTCATAGGATTACTTTTTCGATTTGTGATGCACTTTTGGAGCGTTACGTTACGTTACGCGAATAGCGTCTCACGAACGGCAATCTTCTTTTATAGGGGGTGGCTTAGACTATCAGTTTAAATTTAAATTCTACTTTATTTTCCGTGTTGTCCATGATCCACTTGTTTGTCAATTGTTTCTATTTTTACCTGATTCCTTTCTTCAACCCCTACCAAAAGTTCTAAATCGAAAATCGTGTATGTGTCGTTCTGTCACTGTTCAACTACACATGTAATCTCGCTGCTGTTAATTTATTAAACATGTGGGTTGTATTTTCGAATACAGCTTCGTTCGTTTCAGTCTCAGATACATGTGTTGCATTTGCACAAAATTGCCATCTATTTGAATATCCATTTTTATTTTCGTTTTTGTTTTACTTCTCTACTTTTCTTTCAATAACTCTTTGCTCTATCACCTGCGCTCTAGGCCCATTATTCTGGCAAAACTTTCTTATATTTCTCATTTTCAGGGAATATTGACGCGTTATTTTGGACAAACTCCGCGCCCACACCCACCCACAAACTCATACGCCTATTCTATTCTCTAGAGGAAGGTTCGACATCGGTTGAATGGCAACACTACTCGAGCAAACAATCAACGTTCACTGGTGAGCAGTTGGTTTTCCACATCTTAAGACAGATATAGCATAAGAAGTGTACTTTCAAGCTAGAACAAGTCTAGCCAGATGAGCCTACGACGTTTTTCATGTGGTTTCGGTAATTCTTTATTTCGTTTTCTTACGATGCCATCTTATTATATAAAAGAGTAACTGTAGCGTAATTTTCATACCGATGTGCGTTACGGAAATGCAAATTTTCGGCAATCGTTCCGCGTGTTCGTGTATAAAAAAAGTGTCGCTCAATATCGAAGTTTGCATATGCAATTGTTTCATATTATGTGAATTTCTTATGATACGTTTGAAACTTTGTATATAAGTATGTCCATGCTAAAACAATCATATTTCCATGACAGTCGCCTCAGGCGGCGTGAACCGGCTGGTATCTGAATAATTGCCGAAACCACAGGAATCCCGGATCTATGCAGTCCGGCCAACAAGAAGTTTTCATCGAGGAAACTACCGGTTACCGTTACTGAACTAATTGACGGCCACACCATTGAGACTGCGTTCATAATTGGTAAGCGTTTGCGTGGTACTTGGTAGTCAGTCACTGGTAATCAGCTGTGGTCACGAAATGGCTTGGCCCACGAAAGTCAACCAAAATTGCCCCATTCCTTATGATGTTGTTTTAGAGCAATTGCTTTTCGCACTTCGACATCTGTGGGAACTGGGAACTGAAAAGCGCTGAAGCACTACACACATTTGGAGCAGTGGACTTCGCGAACTATGGAGGATTTCAATAATGTGGGCCATTTCTTTCTGTTTAATTTTGCGTTGGAAGTCCTTTACGGGCGCGCCTGTTGTGATCCCCGAAGACATTCTAAAGTAGACGGGTCTCAAAATATGATACGTCTCACAATATGACTGTCCAGGTGGTTACCATTGGACGTCCTTTACGGGCGCGCCTGTTGTGATCCCCGAAGACATTCTGAAGTAGACGTCTCACAATATGACTGTCCAGGTGGTTTCCATTGGACGTCCTTTACGGGCGCGCCTGTTGTGATACCCGAAGACATTCTAAAGTAGACGGGCGGTCTCAAAATATGATACGACTCACAATATGACTGTCCAGGTAGTTACCGTTGGACTCCTTTAAGGGCGCGCCTGTTGTGATCCCCGAAGACATTCTAAAGTACGGGCCTCCGTCTCACAATATGACTGTCCAGGTAGTTACCGTTGGACGTCCTTTAAGGGCGCGCCTGTTGTGATCCCCCGAAGACATTCTAAAGTGGACGGTCTCAAAATATGATACGTCTCACAATATGACTGTCCAGGTAGTTACCGTTGGACGTCCTTTAAGGGCGCGCCTGTTGTGATCCCCGAAGACATTCTAAAGTAGACGGGTCTCAAAATATGATACGTCTCACAATATGACTGTCCAGGTAGTTACCGTTGGACGTCCTTTAAGGGCGCGCCTGTTGTGATCCCCGAAGACATTCTAAAGTAGACGGGTCTCAAAATATGATACGTCTCACAATATGACTGTCCAGGTGGTTACCGTTGGACGTCCTTTAAGGGCGCGCCTGTTGTGATCCCCGAAGACATTCTAAAGTAGACGGGTCTCAAAATATGATACGTCTCACACTATGACTGTCCAGGCGGTTACCGTTGGACGTCCTTTACGGGCGCGCCTGTTGTGATCCCCGAAGACATTCTAAAGTAGACGGGTCTCAAAATATGATACGTCTCACAATATGACTGTCCAGGTGGTTACCGTTGGACGTCCTTTAAGGGCGCGCCTGTTGTGATCCCCGAAGACATTCTAAAGTAGACGGGTCTCAAAATATGATACGTCTCACAATATGACTGTCCAGGTGGTTACCATTGGACGTCCTTTAAGGGCGCGCCTGTTGTGATCCCCTAAGACATTCTAAAGTAGACGGGTCTCAAAATATGATACGTCTCACAATATGATTGTCCAGGTAGTTACCGTTGGACGTCCTTTAAGGGCGCGCCTGTTGTGATCCCCGAAGACATTCTAAAGTAGACGGGTCTCAAAATATGATACGTCTCACACTACGACTGTCCAGGTAGTTACCGTTGGACGTCCTTTAAGGGCGCGCATGTTGTGATCCCCGAAGACATTCTAAAGTAGACGGGCGGGTCTCAAAATATGATACGTCTCACAATATGATTGTCCAGGTAGTTACCGTTGGACGTCCTTTAAGGGCGCGCCTGTTGTGATCCCCGAAGACATTCTAAAGTAGACGGGTCTCAAAATATGATACGTCTCACAATATGACTGTCCAGGTGGTTACCATTGGACGTCCTTTAAGGGCGCGCCTGTTGTGATCCCCGAAGACATTCTAAAGTAGACGGGTCTCAAAATATGATACGTCTCACACTATGACTGTCCAGGCGGTTACCGTTGGACGTCCTTTACGGGCGCGCCTGTTGTGATCCCCGAAGACATTCTAAAGTAGACGGGTCTCAAAATATGATACGTCTCACAATATGTTTGTCCAGGTAGTTACCGTTGGACGTCCTTTAAGGGCGCGCCTGTTGTGATCCCCGAAGACATTCTAAAGTAGACGGGCGGGTCTCAAAACATGATACGTCTCACAATATGACTGTCCAGGTAGTTACCGTTGGACGTCCTTTAAGGGCGCGCCTGTTGTGATCCCCGAAGACATTCTAAAGTAGACGGGTCTCAAAATATGATACGTCTCACAATATGACTGTCCAGGTGGTTACCATTGGACGTCCTTTAAGGGCGCGCCTGTTGTGATCCCCGAAGACATTCTAAAGTAGACGGGTCTCAAAATATGATACGTCTCACAATATGACTGTCCAGGTGGTTACCATTGGACGTCCTTTAAAGGGACAGGCCCATCAAAGTAAACCTATATTTACGATACGTCCATAGTGACTATCAAGTATTTTTATTACAATATATACAAACTAAATTTCACATTTATTTGCCATTGAAAACTTTTTCCGATGCGCTCTGCTCAAATTTATACCGTAGAGCCGCAAATATCCTTGTCGTCAATGCAAATTTATCGTGAAATTATAATGCGATTAAAATTTGCATATATAGCTTTGAAATCTGCAGTTTTATGGTATACATTTGAGCAGAGCGCATTGGAAAAAAGTTGTCTAGGGCGAATAATGGTGAAATTTAGTTTGTGTATATATTGGAATAAAAATGCTTGATAGTCATTACGAACGTATCGTAAATGTAGGCTTATTTTGATGGGCCTGTCCCTTTAAGGGGCGCGCCTGTTGTGATCCCCGAAGACATTCTAAAGTAGACGGGTCTCAAAATATGATACGTCTCACAATATGACTGTCCAGGCGGTTACCGTTGGACGTCCTTTACGGGCGCGCCTGTTGTGATCCCCGAAGACATTCTAAAGTAGACGGGTCTCAAAATATGATACGTCTCACAATATGACTGTCCAGGTGGTTACCGTTGGACGTCCTTTAAGGGCGCGCCTGTTGTGATCCCCGAAGACATTCTAAAGTAGACGGGTCTCAAAATATGATACGTCTCACAATATGACTGTCCAGGCGGTTACCGTTGGACGTCCTTTACGGGCGCGCCTGTTGTGATCCCCGAAGACATTCTAAAGTAGACGGGTCTCAAAATATGATACGTCTCACAATATGTTTGTCCAGGTAGTTACCGTTGGACGTCCTTTAAGGGCGCGCCTGTTGTGATCCCCGAAGACATTCTAAAGTAGACGGGTCTCAAAATATGATACGTCTCACACTATGACTGTCCAGGCGGTTACCGTTGGACGTCCTTTACGGGCGCGCCTGTTGTGATCCCCGAAGACATTCTAAAGTAGACGGGTCTCAAAATATGATACGTCTCACACTATGACTGTCCAGGTAGTTACCGTTGGACGTCCTTTAAGGGCGCGCCTGTTGTGATCCCCGAAGACATTCTAAAGTAGACGGGTCTCAAAATATGATACGTCTCACAATATGACTGTCCAGGTGGTTACCATTGGACGTCCTTTAAGGGCGCGCCTGTTGTGATCCCCGAAGACATTCTAAAGTAGACGGGCGGGTCTCAAAATATGATACGTCTCACAATATACTGTCCAGGTGGTTACCATTGGATGTCCTTAAAGGGCGCGCCTGTTGTGATCCCCGAAGACATTCTAAAGTAGACGGTCTCAGTCTCAAAATATGATACGTCTCACAATATGACTGTCCAGGTGGTTACCATTGGACGTCCTTTACGGGCGCGCCTGTTGTGATCCCCGAAGACATTCTAAAGTAGACGGGTCTCAAAATATGATACGTCTCACTCACATATGACTGTCCAGGCGGTTACCGTTGGACGTCCTTTACGGGCGCGCCTGTTGTGATCCCCGAAGACATTCTAAAGTAGACGGGTCTCAAAATATGATACGTCTCACAATATGTTTGTCCAGGTAGTTACCGTTGGACGTCCTTTAAGGGCGCGCCTGTTGTGATCCCCGAAGACATTCTAAAGTAGACGGGTCTCAAAATATGATACGTCTCACAATATGACTGTCCAGGTGGTTACCGTTGGACGTCCTTTACGGGCGCGCCTGTTGTGATCCCGAAGACATTCTAAAGTAGACGGGTCTCAAAATATGATACGTCTCACAACTATGACTGTCCAGGCGGTTACCATTGGACGTCCTTTACGGGCGCGCCTGTTGTGATCCCCGAAGACATTCTAAAGTAGACGGGTCTCAAAATATGATACGTCTCACAATATGACTGTCCAGGTGGTTACCGTTGGACGTCCTTTACGGGCGCGCCTGTTGTGATCCCCCCGAAGACATTCTAAAGTAGACGGGTCTCAAAATATGATACGTCTCACACTATGACTGTCCAGGCGGTTACCGTTGGACGTCCTTTACGGGCGCGCCTGTTGTGATCCCCGAAGACATTCTAAAGTAGACGGGTCTCAAAATATGATACGTCTCACAATATGACTGTCCAGGTAGTTACCGTTGGACGTCCTTTAAGGGCGCGCCTGTTGTGATCCCCGAAGACATTCTAAAGTAGACGGGTCTCAAAATATGATACGTCTCACAATATGACTGTCCAGGTGGTTACCGTTGGACGTCCTTTAAGGGCGCGCCTGTTGTGATCCCCGAAGACATTCTAAAGTAGACGGGTCTCAAAATATGATACGTCTCACAATATGACTGTCCAGGTGGTTACCATTGGACGTCCTTTAAGGGCGCGCCTGTTGTGATCCCCGAAGACATTCTAAAGTAGACGGGTCTCAAAATATGATACGTCTCACAATATGACTGTCCAGGCGGTTACCGTTGGACGTCCTTTACGGGCGCGCCTGTTGTGATCCCCGAAGACATTCTAAAGTAGACGGGTCTCAAAAATATGATACGTCTCACAATATGACTGTCCAGGCGGTTACCGTTGGACGTCCTTTAAGGGCGCGCCTGTTGTGATCCCCGAAGACATTCTAAAGTAGACGGGTCTCAAAATATGATACGTCTCACAATATGACTGTCCAGGTAGTTACCGTTGGACGTCCTTTAAGGGCGCGCCTGTTGTGATCCCCCGAAGACATTCTAAAGTAGACGGGTCTCAAAATATGATACGTCTCACAATATGACTGTCCAGGTGGTTACCGTTGGACGTCCTTTAAGGGCGCGCCTGTTGTGATCCCCGAAGACATTCTAAAGTAGACGGGTCTCAAAATATGATACGTCTCACAACTATGACTGTCCAGGCGGTTACCGTTGGACGTCCTTTACGGGCGCGCCTGTTGTGATCCCCGAAGACATTCTAAAGTAGACGGGTCTCAAAATATGATACGTCTCACAATATGTTTGTCCAGGTAGTTACCGTTGGACGTCCTTTAAGGGCGCGCCTGTTGTGATCCCCGAAGACATTCTAAAGTAGACGGGTCTCAAAATATGATACGTCTCACAACTATGACTGTCCAGGCGGTTACCGTTGGACGTCCTTTACGGGCGCGCCTGTTGTGATCCCCGAAGACATTCTAAAGTAGACGGGTCTCAAAATATGATACGTCTCACAATATGACTGTCCAGGCGGTTACCGTTGGACGTCCTTTAAGGGCGCGCCTGTTGTGATCCCCGAAGACATTCTAAAGTAGACGGGTCTCAAAATATGATACGTCTCACACTATGACTGTCCAGGCGGTTACCGTTGGACGTCCTTTAAGGGCGCGCCTGTTGTGATCCCCGAAGACATTCTAAAGTAGACGGGTCTCAAAATATGATACGTCTCACAATATGACTGTCCAGGTGGTTACCGTTGGACGTCCTTTAAGGGCGCGCCTGTTGTGATCCCCGAAGACATTCTAAAGTAGACGGGTCTCAAAATATGATACGTCTCACAATATGACTGTCCAGGTGGTTACCGTTGGACGTCCTTTAAGGGCGCGCCTGTTGTGATCCCCGAAGACATTCTAAAGTAGACGGGTCTCAAAATATGATACGTCTCACACTATGACTGTCCAGGCGGTTACCGTTGGACGTCCTTTACGGGCGCGCCTGTTGTGATCCCCGAAGACATTCTAAAGTAGACGGGTCTCAAAATATGATACGTCTCACAATATGACTGTCCAGGCGGTTACCGTTGGACGTCCTTTACGGGCGCGCCTGTTGTGATCCCCGAAGACATTCTAAAGTAGACGGGTCTCAAAATATGATACGTCTCACAATATGACTGTCCAGGTAGTTACCGTTGGACGTCCTTTAAGGGCGCGCCTGTTGTGATCCCCGAAGACATTCTAAAGTAGACGGGTCTCAAAATATGATACGTCTCACAATATGACTGTCCAGGTAGTTACCGTTGGACGTCCTTTAAGGGCGCGCCTGTTGTGATCCCCGAAGACATTCTAAAGTAGACGGGTCTCAAAATATGATACGTCTCACACACTATGACTGTCCAGGCGGTTACCGTTGGACGTCCTTTAAGGGCGCGCCTGTTGTGATCCCCGAAGACATTCTAAAGTAGACGGGTCTCAAAATATGATACGTCTCACAATATGACTGTCCAGGTAGTTACCGTTGGACGTCCTTTAAGGGCGCGCCTGTTGTGATCCCCGAAGACATTCTAAAGTAGACGGGTCTCAAAATATGATACGTCTCACAATATGACTGTCCAGGTGGTTACCGTTGGACGTCCTTTAAGGGCGCGCCTGTTGTGATCCCCCGAAGACATTCTAAAGTGGACGGTCTCAAAATATGATACGTCTCACAATATGACTGTCCAGGTGGTTACCGTTGGACGTCCTTTAAGGGCGCGCCTGTTGTGATCCCCGAAGACATTCTAAAGTAGACGGGTCTCAAAATATGATACGCCTCACAATATGACTGTCCAGGTGGTTACCATTGGACGTCCTTTAAGGGCGCGCCTGTTGTGATCCCCGAAGACATTCTAAAGTAGACGGGTCTCAAAATATGATACGTCTCACAATATGACTGTCCAGGCGGTTACCGTTGGACCTCCTTTACGGGCGCGCCTGTTGTGATCCCCGAAGACATTCTAAAGTAGACGGGTCTCAAAATATGATACGTCTCACAATATGACTGTCCAGGTGGTTACCATTGGACGTCCTTTAAGGGCGCGCCTGTTGTGATCCCCGAAGACATTCTAAAGTAGACGGGTCTCAAAATATGATACGTCTCACACTATGACTGTCCAGGCGGTTACCGTTGGACGTCCTTTACGGGCGCGCCTGTTGTGATCCCCGAAGACATTCTAAAGTAGACGGGTCTCAAAATATGATACGTCTCACAGTATGACTGTCCAGGTAGTTACCGTTGGACGTCCTTTAAGGGCGCGCCTGTTGTGATCCCCGAAGACATTCTAAAGTAGACGGGTCTCAAAATATGATACGTCTCACAATATGTTTGTCCAGGTAGTTACCGTTGGACGTCCTTTAAGGGCGCGCCTGTTGTGATCCCCGAAGACATTCTAAAGTAGACGGGTCTCAAAATATGATACGTCTCACAATATGACTGTCCAGGTAGTTACCGTTGGACGTCCTTTAAGGGCGCGCCTGTTGTGATCCCCGAAGACATTCTAAAGTAGACGGGTCTCAAAATATGATACGTCTCACAATATGACTGTCCAGGTGGTTACCGTTGGACGTCCTTTAAGGGCGCGCCTGTTGTGATCCCCGAAGACATTCTAAAGTAGACGGGTCTCAAAATATGATACGTCTCACAATATGACTGTCCAGGTAGTTACCATTGGACGTCCTTTAAGGGCGCGCCTGTTGTGATCCCCGAAGACATTCTAAAGTAGACGGGATATGATACGTCTCACAATATGACTGTCCAGGCGGTTACCGTTGGACGTCCTTTAAGGGCGCGCCTGTTGTGATCCCCGAAGACATTCTAAAGTAGACGGGTCTCAAAATATGATACGTCTCACAATATGACTGTCCAGGTAGTTACCATTGGACGTCCTTTAAGGGCGCGCCTGTTGTGATCCCCGAAGACATTCTAAAGTAGAAAGTAGACGGGTCTCAAAATATGATACGTCTCACACTATGACTGTCCAGGCGGTTACCGTTGGACGTCCTTTACGGGCGCGCCTGTTGTGATCCCCGAAGACATTCTAAAGTAGACGGGTCTCAAAATATGATACGTCTCACAGTATGTTTGTCCAGGTAGTTACCGTTGGACGTCCTTTAAGGGCGCGCCTGTTGTGATCCCCGAAGACATTCTAAAGTAGACGGGTCTCAAAATATGATACGTCTCACAATATGACTGTCCAGGTAGTTACCGTTGGACGTCCTTTAAGGGCGCGCCTGTTGTGATCCCCGAAGACATTCTAAAGTAGACGGGTCTCAAAATATGATACGTCTCACAAGTATGACTGTCCAGGTAGTTACCGTTGGACGTCCTTTAAGGGCGCGCCTGTTGTGATCCCCGAAGACATTCTAAAGTAGACGGGTCTCAAAATATGATACGTCTCACAATATGACTGTCCAGGTAGTTACCGTTGGACGTCCTTTAAGGGCGCGCCTGTTGTGATCCCCGAAGACATTCTAAAGTAGACGGGTCTCAAAATATGATCCTTCAGCCCTACATAAGATCATAAGTGATGATGAGAGCCTGCATTCCGAAATGATTCATTGGTATGTATAATTCGAGGCGTAGAGGATCCTTGTGGAGACTATGTTCCGCTTGTGGTCTGGTTACTACGCGGCTACCTGAGCTTATTTTTTTTAAGTATGCATGTCAGGGCGGGCAATGCGTGTCTTAGAATATGAAGTAAGTAACCTTCGGACATCCTTCAACCATGCTAATTTCCGAATCGATGTCGAGAAGATTCTAGCGGTTTGAAACACATAAGTGAAGTTGTTGACACTGCTGCGGTGTTTAAAACAACAGTGCGATCTGTGAGCGCCCATAAAAGTTTCGATGTCTGTCTGCCTGTCTATCTCTCTCTCTCTCTCTCTCTGCCTTGTCTAGTTTAGGTGAGGCACGTCACCACCTGTATGATATGAGGCTTCACATGAGGCACTTCACCACCGTATCGAATGAGGGATGCTATCGTATCGCCCACCACTCTTCGAGGCATTCTTCTTGACTACCAGTGAGCCGTTTTCATGTTCATGTTTCATGCTTCATTAAAGCGAAATACCGGCCGGTTTTTGAAGCGCATCTGAAGAACTTGCATTCCTATGCATTTATGCAAGGTGGGGTCTAATTGGGGTCTGGGTTTTATTCTAATTTTTGCTCATTTGCATATGCTGCATAAGAATCAAAACCGGCTTGTATTTCGCTTTGTGGTTCCTTATTAATCTTATGGAACATAATTGCATATGATGAATAGTGCCTCAGCGACTACAATTTGGCTCTTTTTTTCCTTTAGGCGTACGAACGAAACAAAAAGGCCGAAACGCCTTGCACAGCGAAACGTGGAAAAAAATTTAAACAACCGCTTTGAGTTTTGCTACGAATATGGTCTCGCTTGCAGACGACATACAGGATAATCAAATTATACCGCAGAAAACTAACACATACATCTTTGCATATAGATGCCAAGAATAGTGCCTCATTCGCGGTTGACTAGGCGTTTCGCCATTATTTGGCGTTTCTTTTTTTTTTCGCCATTTGCAAATATTTTCGACGGCGTAAAAATATTTTCGACGGCAGGTTCGTCAGTGAAAAAACTGCCTAACGTGAACAAACTACCTACAAAGGTACAAACTAAGGACCCTTCTTCTCAGGAGGCTCCACGCTTCTCTTCAGTGGTGTGTTTTCATATTACAATAGGATACTTGTTAAAGTTTCTGAATCTTGGAAGTTTTCATAAAGAAAGACTAAAGAAAGATAGTTTTAGTCCTTTTTTCCTATTTGCACATATGGTTTGGAAGGATTAGTGATATAACTATGTAAATTACTAGGATGACATATTATCACCGCATCTAGGCATATTATCACGTATGTGTCATGTACTCATTGATTTCAGAAGGCGCCTCCAGCTCACTGCACTTCAAATGGTTGGAAATGAATACACTCTATTGACGGAAGAGCCGATAAAAGGAAAAACGGCCTCGACTGGAACTTACGAACTTATGACACGGTTCAACATCTACTCCTATGAACTTACGAACATGGTTCAACATCTACATCTTCTCTCAACTTCTTAGAAATTAAAAATCACTTCACATAGTGATAATATCCCTTTTCTAGCAAATACTGTCCTTTTGTTATCAACAAAATGAAATTGCCTTATTTGTGTTTTCTATGTTAGTAAAATTTTGAGGGAATGTATATGCAGTATATAAATTTTGAAGGAATATTGTAATATATGGGGTCTCGATGTATTGCAAAAATTGCCGATTTTTGCTTTCAAGTATGGCTTTAATTACCGTAGATTGGCAGTACACGAGAACAACTACAGACCGCCAAAAAATTGTCCCGCGGCGGTAGCCACAGGACTATTTTTTTCGAGCGTGCATAAACTGTGCATTTTCGCCTCCTCTAGTATTATCAATGGTGCATTTTCTAACTTTCAAAGGTGTATGCAAAATAGTACACGATATGCACATTTGATACTTGGAAGCAAAATGCGCTGTTTTTGCCATACATCGAGACCCCAATATATTTCGTCATTTGTACTCGCGCGGTTCGAAAGAGCAGTGAACGCGCGGTTGCCCCTTTATTTCCCCGCTCCGCCCATTTTCTCCTCCGCCACTTTTTTTTTTACAATACCATTTAGTGACCACTTTGCGACGTCGCAGTAACCATTTTCCCCACCGAAAACCGTCGCAAATGGTCAGTAGTGTTCGCGAAATGTCCCGTTGTCAGGCACCAATTAATTGTTATCTGTAGAAACCATTTGGTGAAAGTTTTTCTTTGGTCTCGGCATTTTTCAACTTTTTTTGTATAGTAGCTTCGATCCTTCTTTCAGTGAAGTTTTATATGTCATACTAGCACTGTCCAAGTTCACTTCCCTTTTCTTTCTTGCGGAGAAATGTCAAGTTAATGTTTGGTGTCAAAGCATGTAGTCTGGAGCTGGACCCTTAAACAAACGCTAACGGACTTTTCTCGCTTTTCGAGATTTATTCATTTACGTTCACTCATTTTGTCATGATTTAGTGTCAAAGCATGCAGTCCGGCGGTCCGTTAAACGCTAACGGAGCGCAAGTGGTTAGCCCGTTTCCGCCGCCACCGGAATACGCCAAACACTACAACATCGGACAGAGTCGCCCAGGTTAATTTTTTTTAAATAGGTAGTATATCCTGCGTCCTGCTTATTGTATTGCTTATCATCTTATGATCTGGCCGGTGCGATGTCTTTTTTATAAAGATAGCTAGTTAGATCATCTCTGCAAATTGAAAGCTTTTCAGGGCGCCGTTCTTCCGCCGCCTCCATTTCAAACCGAATTTGTGGTCTTTGGAGAAGAATATAAATTGGAGGATGAAATCATTAGGTGCGTAACGTCGTGACCTGAATTTGTTGGTTAGATTATTTTAGGGGGGAGCCACGTTACCACTTACCACTTACCGCCTTTCCAACACTGGTAACGCTGCTAGCTCTACACCCTTGTTCCGTTTTCGCTACTTTTACGTGCCTTGCGAGGGTATAAATCATTGGCCGCAAAGGTTTCATTGCCTGTGTATTATTGTAAAGCTTCCTTGCACTCGAATTTAAAACAGACAAAGTGAGACGAAATTCAAATTATTTCCCTTTAGGTCACTTGCCTCTCAGAAGGTAACCCAAATTTACCCACACGGAAGGATTGACTGGAAAAATGAAATGAAAAAGCTCAACAGGTCAGTCGGCTGTTTTCAGTAGCTATTGAAATTGACACGCTTTCTTTGAATTATATTTTACGAATTTCGAATAACGGTTTTTTTTTCTGCTCAGTTTCCCTCCTCAACAAATGGCAAGGCTGCGCACTGCGCTTGTTTGTGCTCGTGTATATAATACATTTTTTTGCGTTGTCTTTTATTCCTTAGTTTATTTCTTCTTTATGAGTGCGAGTATATAATTTTATTAATTGGATACTCTGTATACAATTGTATTGAATTGGTACTGAATATCTCTCATCATATTGATATACACATTTTAATGTGTTAATAAATATTTAATAAAAAATCTTTTTAGGAGCGTAGTAGCTGCATTCCTCGATCTACTCGAGATTCTCATTCGGTGTCCTGATCATCCAGACAGATTGGAGAAACTAACAGATATTCAGGTAAATATTGTCTTGTGCTTTTTCTGGCTTTCTTATATTCGCATTGTGGTTTGAAGTTCGAAATCCCGCGTTCCGTCATTGGGCGAATGGGTTGGGATTCGAGCCCCGATGCGATTTGACAGAAATATTAGGTTCAAACGAGTACGTGAAAAGGCACTGCATAGAACATAGAACTGGTTCTGCCAGTTCTCCTTCTCCCCAATAGATTGTCCATTTTATTTTATTTATATAGATGATCTATTTCAATTTCAGACGATATTCATCAACATGCACCATTTGATCAACGAATATCGCCCATTGCAGGTAGTTTTTGTTGCCTATTTGCCTTTTTATGTGTTTGGTGATGTTTGAAATGTGTTTTTCCCCACGGTCATGAACCCTATCGTTTTTGACGTGTTTGTGTCTATGTGGTCGTAGGTGTAGGGGGGGAGATTCGAGGTCCCCGTTTATACCGCTGCCTTCGCCGTTAAATCCTTTGTTAGCGCGATAGCGCTTAACACAGTTTGGGTTTGATTGTTGGTTCGTTCGTTCCGCCGACAATACATTATTCGTATCCACATCCAGTTCAGTATTTACTAGTTGCTGATTAAACTAACGTTTGTGACTTTTGACTATGAATTCACTAGTCATTGATTAAACTAATGATTATGACTATGACTAATTCAGGAATTCAGGCTCGTGATACAATCAAGCTGATGCAACAAGAACAAGTGAGAGAGCTGGAGGAGATCGTCACCCGCTTCAGAGCCCATCTCGACGCGGGCAAGGAGGCGTTGCGGAGTACTCTGGACTTGAGCCACGTCCATTTGATTCCCATTCCCGCGGTGCCCGAGTGGCTCACACTGAGCGATGACGAAGATGAGATCAAGGAGACAGAGCCGGTTGGTTTTTATTCTTATTTACTATTAATATTATTAGCTGTGTTATGTGAATATATATTTATTTACACGATGCCTTATGGATATTGTAGTTTTACCGCACAAACGAATCTGAAGGTTGTTTTTATGTGGATTTTATTGTTTGGCTGTCTTCAGTGTGAGTGTGCGAGTAGCGTATGTTTGTTTGTGAGGTATAGGGTTGTTTTTGCCGCTTTATTTACTTATTTATTTATTAAATAATACCACAGGGTGTGCAGCACAATGCAATGATGAAAAGAACGTAGTATACAACTCGTCGTGTTGTCGTTGATTAGCAAACAGGATAATTTGATAATAAAACAATGGAAATCAAGCGTAATGTATAGTATAGGTAATCGTAAAAATGCATTTCAAGTTTTGCATTTGCAAATATTTGCCGCTTTTCTGTTTCTGTTTATAAGTGTCGACTTTGCAGGCGGCTATCGAGAAGGAGAAGCCTGAAGTTTCGAATTCTACATTAGTCCGTCACTCGGTATGTTCTCCTTTCAAATTATGTGTTAGTGTTATTATCATTTTACTTTACATTTAAAACGTGTCACCTTGTCATCACAACGTTATGTTTCATCAGATTGCATATAAAGTGTAATGGTCAGGCCAATCCGGAAATGGTCGATGCGTCAGTACGCATCCCATTGTTTGATGGTTATGTTGTTCACCGTGTACATATTCGATGACGTTAGCAAATTATAAAAGGACTTGGGCGAAGATCTGTAGTTATTTTTTACTCTTATTGTTGTTTTTAAGAATGCCCAACGTCACATTCGAGTATCAGCAAAGCCGGATAAAAATGAGCTGCGGACTCGATTACATGTGGACATGAGTGCCCTTTCATTAGATGAATAGACGAGAGGTTAGTCGTTTTTTATTTTATTTTTTATCTGTGCTATCCTGAAGAATTTTGTAATACTGTTTCGCAGTTTTGCAAAGTATGGGAAATAGTGCGCTATTGAAGAGTAATGGAAATGCTAGGAAACCGAGTTTTGATATGCTATATGTAAAACGTGCTATTATCAGTACCATTAGTTCTTCTTTAGAAAAGAACGTTACACTTTCTGAGTTCTGAAAAAATGAAGAGGGTTTGCAACTACCAAAATGGATTAGATAAAAGAATAGTAAAAAAGCAATGTTTCTCCTGCACTATATGTCACACGGGAATAAGAGCCTTGATCATTTATTCGATTTGGACGTTCTTTGATCAGAGGATCATATTGAGAATATGTATGTTTCACGCTCTCTATATTCAGAATACACCAAGCCCTGCTCAATGCCGGTGTGGTCTATTGAGCTCGTTGGACATGTTACTTCAGTCTACGTGTTGTTACAGGTGCCATTCATGGCTTTATATTTATTATTTGTACATTCATTTCTCAGGTGTTACGTAACGTTTATTTACATCACTTTTGTTTAATATGGTTTGTAAGTTGTGTTGCGCTCTAACAGTGAGTAGTAAGTTATGGTGTGTTTAACATATATAGGCGTCTTATCAATCTAGTATATGAATATGTGTTATTTCAGCCGAGGACTCTTGATGTCGTGTAACGTTCTTCTATGATCGACAAAGATTAACCAACCTGGATTTGATTACTGTATCATTGTGTGCCTATCGTTGGTTTTTGTATTTTGTTACAATATTGTGAAATGTTTCATCGGGTTGATTTTAATAGTTTTCATAGACACGTAGTCTCTTCACCAGCCTAATAGTGTTTCATGTGTTATGTGCAGGGTTGGCAATGCAACGCACATGAACAGTTCAAAGCGTAATTATGAAACACACACTATGCGAAGTGATTGTATATGTACATATGCGGTGTCAAGTTTGTTGTATGTATGTTTTCTTTGCAATAGTGCACGCGCTTGGTTCACACAGCAATATTGTTCTTGGTTTAATTATTGATTACATTACGATAATTTAATGTGAATCAATAAATTGTTTTTGAATTGGACTTACTGTGTATGGACTACTGTATTCTGTGGCTGGTATTTTCCTCGGCTTACCTTGTTTCGTCTTATGTTATTTTAAAGATTTACCCTTTATGTAGAGTTTGTTATAATTGTCGATGCAATTACTATACATTCTTGCTTGATGTTTGATATATAGTTTAGTTACCATGTTCCTAACTAATTCTCATTAATGATTCTCTACCTGTGTGAGAGAGTGTTTCGTGTGTTTAGTGTTTGTAGTGTTTGCTTTTGAGGAGTGCGTGTGTGCCAACTTATACTGTAGTCAGAATGTTTAACTGAGATTCTGAGATAATAGATTTTTATTGAATGCGTAACCATAACTTATTATTTAACATAAATCGTACACTATAGACTCTAGACTAACGAAAAAAACAATGCTAACAGATTCATATATGCGCAGCCATATTATTTAACATAAACCCTACACTCTGGGGTAGCGGAAACAAAAACTAAACTAACGGAAACAAACAGGTTAAAAAAAGGTGAATGATAATTTGGGTGCGCTGACCCTGACCCCTAACCGTAACTGATACTGTATACAATCGGAAACTGGAGCGGCGTCCCTCATGGCACAACAGCCCTCGAAGATAAAATGAAACATGGCACAGCGGCCCGGAAAGATGCAACTGAACTTGGCACAACGGCCCTCAATGATGAAACGGAACGTTGGCACAGCGGCCCTTCACGGAAATACTCACTTGGCACGGCGGCTCTTAGATACAAAAAAAACATTGCACTCTTGCTATTCACTGACAAAAACAGTTAGGCGCGGTGGCCCTCGAGCACGAGCATACGGTAAGAACTGGGCACGGAAGCCCCTGACAATTTGAAGATGGGCTCGATGACCCTGGAACTACGGAACACTTTGGGTACGGAACAATTAAACACAACGAAACACGGGCATTTTATAAGAACTACTTGGGCACAGTGATCCTCGAACATAGATAACCGTGCTCGGTGACCAGTTCTCTTTCAGGACTTGGGATAGGACTTGGGGCATGGGATTATGACTCCTTAACGACCAACTTTCATACGGGTTCACCAAGCCTTATCCTAGCCCTAATGAAGTATTGTGGACTGCTACTATCGTATTAACAAATGATAAATTATTACTGTAGCCGAGATGCCGTGTTTAGGCAATGCTACGCACACACACAACTAGAACAAAACGATAAAAAATAGTAGCAGCCCATACCAATGCTCCGTAATAAGAGCAACAATGAGAAACGAGCACACGTTGAGGAAAGGAGTAGGCAAAAACGGCAGACAAACGGATCCTTAATTACTTGTTAGAGGAGTTGACCATATCGAATCAGACGACTTTCGCACACATCCACCAACATTTAAAGAATCCTGCGCCGTCTTCTGCTTAAATAATTAGAAATTAGAGTGATCAATTGCCACTAGAATTCAATGACTATGACCCTATAGCTATAGCCCCGTATGTGTGTGTAAGACATGACTTATGGCTGAATGTGAATCATGTAATATTATGCGCCTGTGCACGTAAATGTGACTCTGTGTGCTACTAGACTCGACTCGTATACTTAGTCTCGGGTAATTTATATTCACTGCAGTGGAAGTTAATTGCTAATTTGTTTACATACCTTATTTATTTTGCTCCTCTTGCCGCTCCTCCTCTTGCTGCACCTCTCCCTGCTCGTCCGCGTCCTCGCCCGCCGAATCCGCCGCGACCGCCAGGTCCTCGCTTCGCCAAGATAACCTTCCCATTCGCGAGAATCATCTTACTTGGCACTTCCACCTTCTTCCTTTTGGCGACCTTTGCCTTCAAAAGAACTTTTGGCTTGTGCTTAAAGCTACAGAACTGCTATAAACTACAGTCTACATCAGCCGAAACTGTTATTATGATATTTGTTTAACATGATCTACACTGCGAAAGTAACGATCGAAATCGAGGCTACACGATCATCAGTCCCCTAGTCCCCTTAGTTTTCCTGCTAAGATCTCTATGGTACTATGTATACTTAACACTTAGCATATCTTTACCTTATTCTTCTTGTTCTGCTTTGCCAGCTTCTTAGTTCTCTTCGCTCCTCTCTTTCGCCAATTCGGCCTTCTCTTCCGGTTCTTCCGGTTCTTCCCTGCAGCAAGACGGGCAATCAAGAATGCCATGACGGGATCCGCGTCATCTGCCTTCTTCTCCATCTGTCTGAAGGGATTACACCAATCTGAAAGCAGAATATCGTCTGTGGATAATTGAAATCCTGACAACGGACTACGCCAACCGAGGATCCCAGCTTCCTCTAAGGAGAATCTAATATGGCAGTGGCTAAGCAAGAACAAGGAAATAATGTTGATTGTAATGTGCTTACTTTTCTTCCATAGGAAGAGGAACGCCATCAGGCAAGTCACCCAGACAACATGAAAGATGTCGGACTTCATCTGGTGATGAGCAAAGGTGCTGAAAATGAAAAATAAAATACTGTTCTAGACAGAGTATATTCCATGCTCTAGAAGACGCTCGCTGGAAGTTTGTCGGTTTAGCATAGGATTGTGAACATGAGTTGATTAGTGGAGGCCGACATCGACATGTTTCACAGTTTCAGTTTCACGAATAAATTGGAATTGCTTCTGGGGACTGGGAATCGTCAAGTCCAACCCAACCCAAGATGTTTCGCGTGTTGTTTTTACGTCTAATTTATGCACAACTTCTACCTATGAACAGACATGCGCCTTGTATGGTAAGCTAGACATTTCTACTACTTTCTCAGAGGTTCTCAGACGCGTAGCCGAGCGCGCCAATTGCCAGAGTGCATGCATAGCTAGACGCAGTTACCCGCGTACGTAAGCGGATATGTTCGCCGTTAATAGTGCATGGTACGATGAGTTCACCGCGCAGCGCATCATCTCGCAACGTTTTTGGCGGCTACTAGGCCTTAGCCTAGTTTAGAAACTAAAAACAACGGCTTGCCGAGGGAGTGAAGTGACTCACTTCATTTGCTCATCCCAATAACTCAGCACTCCAAAACGATCCTGCAGGTGCAGCCCGTTCATGCATCCCATCCGGCTGAAATCGTCAATTTCACTAACATTTTTAATATCTAACGTCGGAATCTTGAATCAGTCCCATATTATTTAAGATATCAAATATGGCTATGGCCATGCCCTTTGCTTATCTTCTCAACTCCAGTCTCCAATGATTTGTGCCCGATTTTCCGCACTGTTTACTGATTGTGAGTAGAATGGATTATGTGCCCGCGTACCTGGCTTCAAAGCACAATCTTCTCCAGATCTCTTGGTCACCTCCCAAATCGAACAATAGCTTGTCGTTCAGCTTTTTGGCGATTGGGTTGTTGCACATGTCCTGCCAACATTCCTCGCATGGGAACCGAAGTTCCCAAAACCAGCTTTCGTTATAGATCATTGCCTGCAAACCATCATTGTGTTCACTATTTGTTGTCTTTATATGCCAAAGTGAATGCAAATAACACAAGGGACTTTATGGTAGCCCTGAGCCAAATCTTATAAATTTTGACTGTGATCGAAAAATTGGGGTATTGGACGAGCGGGAATCGAACCCAACGTCGTCGGATTACCGGCCCACTGCGTCACTCAAAAGTTTTGCTGTCTTAATTATTCTTCCTTATAGTTCTATAGGCCAACAACGATCCTGCAAATTGCGTCTGAAATACTGCTCGTCTTTGATCACTCATCCGTTGAGCGTCTAACTGTCTAACATCAACTTTTCCCATGCGCGCTGTATTATTTGCCCGATTCCGAGACGCTCGTATTGTGCACTTTACTCAGAAACCTTTACATTACCAGAAATCTCAATCTTATCATATAAAGGAGAAGAGTTTGTCACTGGTTTGTTTTTGTGCACAACGAAATATGTTCATAAGGATTGTTTTTACATCGAAATTGATCGTCAAAATCTTTGCCCGCGGTGGGATTCGAACCCGTCAAGCAACCCATCACCTCTCGATTCGAAGTCGAGCGCTCTACCTGTTGAGCAATGCTACTTTGGACCCGAGTCACCCGAGTTTCTTTCTGCTGTCTATAGGGATCTTTCAATAACAAATTTGTCTTTTGATTACTGAGTCATTCTTATTTAAAATGTAACAACTCCAACCTGGTGCAAGTTGTCTTTGACCCAAAAGTCTTGGCAAATCCCCGATGTTTCTCGCTCAGCCCAAGACAACGTGTTGGATCTGTTGCTTCCCGCTAGCTCATCTACTCCTTCACAGCCACCACATCCTGAGCAAAATGAGGCAACCCACTAAATCAAATTTGTAAGTTATAGCAGTCTAGCAGATCAGTTAGTGCGTGCGTACGTGCTCGTCGCGGTCCACATCACTGAAAACACCGCTTAAACACCTTGTTGCGAGTTAAAAAAAAGCTCTGAAAACCGGTCTATTTTGCAGTTCCCTCAACTATTCACTCGAATCTCCATGCTAACTTACTAACACATATGTACCTTGTATAACTTCTTTTTCGTCGGCTATGGCTATTCTCAAATCTGAAGAACCACTTCACGTCTTCCACAGTATTTTGTATTTTGAGTATTTAATGCATAGGTGATGTCTTCTTTAGGCTAGTTTGTATTGTTGAATTATTGCAAAGGTATTGGTGCCGTAGATGGTAGATTACTGTCACAACCAGCAACTGTCTACTGTAGAGAGAATGCCCGGCGCTGAATCTTCAACTTTAAATTCGCTTACGTCACAGAAGCCTCCAAAGTACGCATCTTCAGTCGATAGGAAGATCTTCATGTTGGCGACGTACTAAAATGTAGAGAATAAATAACAAACAAATTAAGAATAAATAGCTTACATTCGTCGTTTGTTTTCTCACTAGTATGATCGATAAATAATGGCCCGTTTTAATTCCAGTTTAGTCAGTGTCAGTATTTTAGGTTTTTTTTTCAAACTTCACAACTTCGTCGTTTTCGCACTAGCGACGCTAGCGTAGCACTGAATGAAAACAAGGTATTATTAACGAACTTGTGGAAAATTGTGACAATCCAAACTGAACATCTCCATGACAAGCTCCAGTCTGTCGATGATAACTTCCTAAAAAGTAAACAATTATTTTCAATAACCATGTTATTCGAATTCATAACGCTGAAACACGATTAGGATTTTTACATTTATATGTTGCAAATAGGAGAGCTGTATTTTTTTGCTAGCTGTAGTTCACTAAGTCTGGGTATTCACGTGTATTGCCAATAGAGTCATTTTTATTTTACTTCTCGCTTCTAGAATATAAATTCGGACATCACAACCGTCTCTCATCAATTGTTTTTGCTTAAAGGTCTAACTTGGACTTTTGCACGGAAGGTCTTACGGTAGCAAACCAATCAGTGTTACATCTAATCATATAGTGATGCATTCTAATTTTCAGATTTTATATCCATTTATACTTCGGCCTTGTATAGGACACTGAAAATGAAAACAAGCCACGCCCAAGCCCAAGGATTGTTATTGCTTTACAGTTCAAGTGCAGGTGTGTTGGTTGTGTTACTAGTTACTAGTTGTGCGTTGTACTTTTTGTTGTGTCTATGGTGAGGACTAAGGAGATAGATAAACGGCATAGTATACGCCTTAGTTTCTCGTGTATTGGCGCCCTTTACTGTGTTAGCCACTAAGCCCCCCACTAGTCACTCGACCGGGGTTCGACTCCTTGTAGTGTTGACGTGTTGCACGCGTTTTAAAGCGAATGTCAAGCCTGATTCACAGATATTCTATAACACGCTGTCACAACTACCGTAGTTTACAAATTTCTCTCGCGCTTCCTCCTCTTTTTCTTTGCTGACTTAAACAAATTTCTCTCGCGCCCTCCTCTTTTTTTTTGCTGCCTAACAGCCTCGTAAATTCAAACGTCCCGTGGACAAAGATTTGGCTTAGCTTTGGCCGCACGACTCGAAATCCCATACTGAAGGAGTTTTTTGGAGCGGTTTGAAATTGTTTTTCTTCTTACATGAAAGTTTTTGTTTATTTTTATTTTCACTTTCCTCACCTTCAAAACAATACCTTTTTTTTGAGCCCAACATGAAAAACCGGCTTGACATTCCCTTTAAAGACGCAGTAAAGTTAGGTTCCTATGTGACATACACATACACACTATCATTTATGTAGTTTAACTGCAAAGAGATCGGAAGGTCATACTGTAGGTGGCGATGTTTTGCACTAATTCCCAGCGTTACAGTCTTACCCAATATTGTACCCAATGTTTAGGCGCTTGCCTTGTTTGTAATATAATTAGTTCGATTGAAACCTCATTGATGCCTTACCTTATGTCTTGCAATTAGTGCATATTAATAATTTACGTAGATTTACTTTATGGTATATTATATATCTGTTTTCACATTTGCATTCATTTCAGCATCCACTCGTACTCTACTACGACCCGTGAAATGAAGCGCGAACCCGTTACGTTCAAATGGGAGTATGGATCATTTTACAGTCTGTCTGTGTGTTGAGTTCGTACGTCAATTAAAATCGGCAGTTGGGTTTAATTGCTGGAGCTTATTGAAGGAGGGTCGTTCGTACAACATGATGTTGCACCTAATGTTTAAGTCAGAAAGAAGTTAAATACTTGTGTATACTTTCGTTGCGCTCGGTAGAAAATAGCATCTTATTTACTGCGGCTGCTTTCTCTCTTGATTGACGTTGTTTAGGGCGCGTTTAAGATGGCCGAAAGAAAGAAAAAAATGCGTTTTCAGCCGTTCAGGTTGGCCGAAAAGAAAATTTTTAATACTAAGGGAAATAAAAACAATACATAATTTTTTTCGGGTTTTCCTCTGCGTCTCTTGTTTTCTCTTTTTTTTGCATTGTCTTTTCTTTTCTTTTCGCACCCTGACGGTCGAAAACCATTTTTTTCTTTCTTTTTCGGCCATCCTTTAAACGCGCCCTTATGCATTCTGTCCTGTACAATTTGCACATTTTTATTCATTTCAGTATCAGCTGGTATACTGAGGGCTAAGGGCGCGAAATGGAAGGTGGACTGATACCAAGGATTATTTACTATGGATCTACACAGTACCGGTGCGTTTTTGTTGTGCTTAGATAAACTGTGTTTTATCTCATTTGCACTCTGGCGGCATTGTCAAAGAGTTTCATATTATTCGCCCTTTTTATTAGTGACACATGTCGACATGTCGTTCTCCGTACGAGACTCTTTCTTGTATACAGCTAACTCATTGAATTTCATTGATGAAACTCGGTGGTGGCAAAAGTCTGGCGCCATCTTGCGCGGCGAAACGAAAATGTGAACATTGACGGAGAAACCGCTAAAAGATGGTGCGGCCGTGGCGACGGCGCCCCTCAGTTTTTTTCGTGATATTTTCGAAGCCGTCGCTAGAGTTGTTAGGCTGAGTGTCTTATGAAGACTGGGGGATGTGCGCGGTGTGTTGTAGGTGAAGCTCGTTTTTTTTCCAACGCACCATCCAACTTCCAACCCATGGAAGAGAGTGTGGAAACTCTTTTCATGAGAAAAACTGGAGTAAATGTCGCGGCACTCATAGAACAACTATGCGATCCTTTGTATAGTTCCTCTATCTATCCTCGTTTTATCTATAAATAGCTGGGGACTTGGAGAACAAACATGGCATCTTAATTGTAAAGTTAAAGTTTACCCCGTTTTATAAACTATAGTGACTCTTTCAGGGTACAATTCTCGAACACTGATTGAACATTATTGAAAGACGCTAATGTTAAAGGAGCAACGGAAACTAGAAAGTACGAAGGGATGCGGTTAACAATGGATGATGGAGGCTTGTTGTTGTGGTGCAGTCTTCACACACTAGTTACGGCTGGTGGTTAGGTTAGGTAGTGTCTGATTACCATTATACCATTACGGTAGTTTAAGGTTTATTAAAGGGAGAGGCCCACGATGAAAAGAATTTCTTCAATTTACTTGCGCACAATGTCCGGTATCTCAGAAATATTACTGTGAAAACCGCATAAATTTGCATCTAGAACTCGCAGAGATATTCTATGCTAAACAGTTCGACCAGGTACCGTAGTCAGCAACATAAAAATTATTTTTACGGTATATATCCGTGCACTTGCATTCTTTTTCAACGTAATAATGTTCAATGAATATAGATCATTACTACAACTATAAAGAGGCGTTTCCACACAGGAATGCCGTAAAAGCGCGAAAATTGATCCTGACAACTGTAACTGACCGAACTGTTTACCGGAGAATAACTCTCTGAGTTCCAGGCTTCAAACAATGCGGTTTTCACGGTAATATTTCTGAAATTCCGGACATTTGTGCAAGTAAATTGAGGAAAACTTTATTCTCATGGGCCTCTCCCTTTAAAGGGTATAGACCCCGTCACTTGTCATTAAGTGGTTGTTTCAGTCCTGCCCTCGCTCGATATAAACTAATTGAATGATCTTTCGCCCGTGAATATGAGCTCTTAATTCGTAGAGCACGACTGTTGGTAGAGTGAAGCGGTAAATACTAGGCAGTCCCATAGTTGATAATCTGTTAGGTTCGGTTTACGTTGCCGGTTGTTATAATAGATAATCATTTTTATTGATATTGCTTAAGCTATGTCATGTGGCATTGTTTGATTTTGACTTAATACCTATGGCTATGTTGTAGTTTTGCTTACTTGAAATTTATGTAATGGCCAATGAATGGTTTACTTTGAGCCTTACTTTAGAACTCGCTCACTTTGGTCGTAACGGTTTCGGTGTTCGCTCTTTTATCTTTACATTATGTATTATATAGATATATGTTGCATTGTAAGGTGGACTTTGTTAGGGGATCACTGTTTCGTTATAAATGAGCATCAACAATTAAGAATTTCAATGTTTTATACCGTCGTCTTGGTGACCCCTTTTCGCGCTAGGTTATGACAACGGTCGGGACCAGGTCTAACTAGACGAAATATATAGAATTTCAATTGGTCCGCGACTTTTAGCCGTTTCCGGGCTAGTTCGAAATTCGGGTGGTGTGGTGCGAACGCTGTGCTACAAGCGCGCCAACCAGAATTCTATATCTTATCCCGCTTTTCCACTAGAAAAGGTCGCCTGCTAGTAGTCCTTGTCCTAGTTACTAGATTTATATTGTGTAGCAATGATGCTGTTAGTGTTACGTAGAATTTCGCAATGTTACATGAGAACCTTTTTGGAGTTTTCACATAATTTGACACGTTTTACCAATGATCCTTATAAATTAGTTACGTTAACATTTTGATTGTTTTACGATGCAGAGTGTACTGTAAAAGGAACTATTATTGTTAACATTATGAGATATCGAAGTAGTGTTCATGTGGTGCAATGCTTACCCAATTATCTGTTTCCTTAAATTCGGGTTGTGGTCCTTCGCTTCCTCCGATCGAACACAGGACAGTCTTGTCAGATTCGTAATTGTGCTTGTCAATTTGCAACTTGTCCAATTCCGGGACCTTGGGTCCATTCCAAACTTTGGAGCCTCCGCAGCGAACATCTAAAAAAACTATCCAATCTATTTAGGAAAACGTAACCAATTTATTTAGGGAAACTTTAACAATAAGCTTTGTTCTAAATTAGTTTCGCTCGTTCCAAAAGTACAGTACTTTTCGTGCTGCGAAATAAAAACTGACAGTAAGCACAATTAAGCGCTTTAACTTTAACATACCGTAGAAATTTACGGTAGTAAGCCCACCGCCAATAAACGCCAGCAACAGCACAAAGAGTGACTCCCTCATCTAAATTATTTAGGTTAACTTTAAAATACAACATAACTTTGAAGGTAAAAGTACGAATCGGTGTTAAAAGAGCAAGCTAATAGAACACAGAAACATTCGATATGTAAGTGAATAGATAATGCGGACTAGCAACGTAGTCTTTGCGGATAGTTGAAGCAATGCTCAGACTGGAAAAAGCTTCTGATTTGAAATATTTGCATATGCCGAATTTTGCATTTCGGCGGTATGCTAATTAGGAGTTAGTGTCTACAATTTTGATGAGGCGTGCAGGCGGGGAAATACGTTTCAGATAATTCCTCTGGGACAATAGTCTGCAAACTTCATAGATTTCGTCACTGTGTTTTATTCCTTATTTTCACTATTTTTTTATTCACTATAGTTCTAAGTTTCTGTGTTTCATAGAGTGAAACAAAATTTTTACTGAATACGTCAGGCTACAGCGATTTTGAGAGCAGAGTGGTTTTCACAAAGAAAACTCATTGTCAGTGATGAGTGCAGTTTAACCTGATATAGAACCTATGTTATGTTTTCGATAAGAAAGCTAGAAACCACCGTATTGATCTCGTTCTCATAGCGATGTGACAAGCAAGTCTATTGAACTGTAATTCGGTTTTGGTTCGCAACCCTGTGCAGAAATCTCAAATGAGGTCTCGATATATGTATATTTTATTGTTAGCAGGCAGGGATATACAAACAAGCTCCCGCTCAGCGAACGCTTTGCCAATTGCGCCGTTTCATGTAATCTTTCAGTATGAAAACTGGAACATTACTTAAAAAAGTGTTGTTATTTAGAAGCATAATTTATGTACATTAATGCTAAAACTAATGAATGAATTAACAACTCTTTATTGAAGGAACAATGTTTGTAATAGAGCTTAATGATTATCTTCGGTAAGTTAAGGAGGTGTCTGGCTTCTATCCTTTAGGGGTAGATACCACAGATTGTCCTAAAGGCAAAATTAAATTAACAACGGCCGGAGCGCAATGAATACTCATAAACCCTGAAATATCCAAAATGGGTGAGGTTTACAGATGTTCCGGACTCATCAGTTGTACCTCCTTGTATCGAAGTTGGTTGGAGCACATTTGAGGCAGATGCCGTCCTGATGTATACTTCTCCTAGGATTACTCCAAGGAAGCAATAGTTCATGAACTAGTGAATAAATCAGCTTCTCATACGCTGTGCTGTGCCTACAAAAAAAAATCGCCAACTACCTATTTCTGAAAGTTGGCCGCAAAAACTTACAGTATTGTAATATAAATAGTTCCATGTAAATAGAACGCAGCACTGTTTCTATCTGTTTCCGAGCCTTTATTGTCGTTGACTCCTAATGTTATCTCCCGTATTTCTTCTTCTTTACCTTCTTCGGGTAGAAGACGGAATCTGAAAATCTGCTTTACGAAATCCGGAACCTGAAGCCCCGTTTACTTCTTTAAAACTAATTGTAAGTTGTTCTTTGTACACAAAAAATAATACCGTAAGAACTGGCACATGGACAGTAAGTCATCCTCAGTATTGTCATCTTCGAACAAAATCGATCGGTCATATTTGATGCCTTTGGTTTCAGGAACCATATCCGTTAATTGGCAGTAGTTGATAATACTGTGATGCCATGTACCGTAAGTTAGATTCTGAATACAAAGATTATTTCTCATTCCATTCACACCCAAATAAGTTTCTGACGAAAGTGATCCAAGAAGCTGTCTGCGCAATGTTACAAACTTCGTTTCTCGTCGGTTTCTTGTTAAAAAACAGTACATTTTCCCCCCACACACTAGTATCGTAGTATCTCTCCCTTCTATATTTGTTATGGTACTAACGACAACGAAGCAACCTGGAATTGTCTCTTCGCAATGTACTTCACGCAGTGTGGGAAGTCATCTTCATAGAACTCCATTGTTGCGTAACATCCATCTTCGCCCAAACAAAATCTATCATATACTGGCCTGACCCAATAAAGCCACGCCTGTCGATAAATTGAGCATTCTTTTACAATCTCCTTCATTTTCTGAATAGATTTTGATTTCATTACAATTATCCTGAAGTCCTCTACAATTCCATGCTCATGGTTCAACGTACCGTAGGGGTGAAACGGGTGCCTTACCTTGAATACCTTGAAGACCGTTATACCAGCTGTTGACCAAAAGCGTGGGTCGCCAACAGCGTAGGTCGCGACTCGCCATGAAGACGGTTGAACGCGGAATCAAATAGGGGGATGTCATTTCACACACACGTACTTCCCAATGTCAACAAGTTGTCTTACGACAACTTGACATTGGGAAGCACATCTCGTAGCTTCCAGAAAGAAAGAAAGCCTTCCACTCAGGTTGCTTACACCGAACGAGATCGGGGGTGGGGTTGTTGCTGGGATTTACCTTGCGTCCAAGATAGATATACTTCTCGACCTTTTCTAGCAAGTTGCCGCCTATACGCAGAGTTACACTGTTGATTGGACAGGGATCGTTAGCCATCCACTGCGTCTTGCCTGGGTGTGCTTCAAAACCGATTAGCGACGTTACTCGTATTCGTACATTGAACCATGAGCATAGGATTGTAGGGGGGAAAGATCCCGTGTTTCAAGTGTAAAACCTGACACAGTGGCCATGGCCATCGTGCTATTGGAGTAAGAGAGGAGAGGCCGAGGTCAGGCGGTGTGGGCTTTATAGTCCCTCCGAATACCTTCCATATATCAGCGATCAGCGATATGAGCAGTGGGCCCGCGTGTGGCGGTGCTATCATGGCGAAGTGAAACGTGTGACATTCACCGTTGTGAACGTGTACGCTCCCACCAGCGAGTATGACGACGAGGTCGTGCTTTATGACGACATTGAGCGAGAATTGACGAACAGTCGTGCACATGTCAAGCTTGTCGTCGGTGACTTCAACGCGTCCATCGGTGCCAGGGACGATGGGGAGACGTACGTTGGGCACTACGCTGCAGACACCCGTAATGACCGTGGTCAACGGCTAGCAGATTTTGCGGAAAGTCAGTGCATGTACCTGTTCCAACAACGAAAGCGTAGACTTTGGACGTGGCAGGGCCCGCAAGGTGCAAAGAAACAGCTGGACTATGTCCGTTGCAACGACGCCCATCGGGTCGTTGACTGTAAGATCGTCGGTAGAAGCTGGTGCGGCTGAAGTTCAGATCACCGCTTGGTCAAGTCCATCATCAACTTTGGTTCTGTTAAGTTCAGAAGGCGCACCTCCAGGCGTGGAGACGTTGATCCGGGTCTAGCCCGTGCTATAATGAACCAAGTGGACTGGTCGAGGTACGGTTCACCTCAGTCGTACTCCGAACTGAGCCGGGAATTGGCGAGGGCATCAGCTGAGGCTAGGCCGGTCATTCGTGCTCATCCTAGAGAAAGACTGACGTCGAAGACCATTGAATTGATCCGTGAGAGACGAAAAAGGCTACATCAGGGTCAAAACGTACAGAGCCTCAGCCGCGACCTACGAAAGATGGTTGAAACAGACTATAAGAGCTTTAACGAGGTTAAAGCTCTCGAAGCGGCCCAGCGTCTTATGTCCATACAGAAAGCACGCCAACACTATTCCTTGCATAAGGAGGCAACTGTGGCCATGATGGACAAAGACGGTACTTTGAAGACCAAGATATTGCCGATATCATCAAAGATTTCGATGGGGATCTCTTTGCTTCGAAGAAGCGTGTTCCGAAATCAGGCATTGAAGTGAATGAGGACGTGCCGGAGTTCATGGAGAGCGAGGTTGAACATGCTGAAGAGAATGCCTAATAACAGGGCTCCTGGCAATGATGGCATTTCCATTGATCTCCTCAAGTACGCTCCGAAGTCCGCTCTATCCGCGGTTTGCAGGTTGTTCAACAATATCATCTCAATGAAAATCGTCCCTGAGAACTGGAAAGGTAGTAACACCATCCTGATTCATAAGAAGGGAAGCAAAGAGGACATAAACAACTATCGTCCAATTGCGTTGATGTCACAGCTGTCAAAGCTGTTTTCTCGCGTCATCTTGAACCGAATCAGCAAGTGGCTGGAAGAAGGCAATAGACGAGAGCAGGCAGGCTTTCGAGGCGGGTACTCGACTATTGACCACATTCACACTGTGTGTCAAGTTATCGAGCGGTCTAGGGAGTACAAGATACCCCTCTGTATGTTGTTTGTCGACTTCAAAAAGGCGTTACGATTCGGTTGAGAAGCAGGCGGTCCTCAATGCTCTGAAACATCACGCAGTGCCAGAAAGCTACGTGTCTATGATAGACGAGCTGTATAACCAGTGCGCCACAGACATCCAACTCCTTCATACACCAGTTAAGGTGCCCGTTGAGCGCGGAGTCAAACAAGGGGATGTCATTTCACCCACTCTGTTTTCTGCTTCTCTGGAATGTGCTTTGAGAGACGCCAACATGTCCGGTGGTTATGACATTGACGGCGAAACACTACATTTCTTACTGTTTGCCGACGATGTGGTTCTTATAGCCAAAGACCCATGTACACTGCAGAAAAACCTAGACGAACTAATTCGAGTAACATCGCTAATCGGTCTTGAAGCCCACCCAGGCAAGACGCAGTGGATGGCTAACGATCATTGTCCAAACGGCGGTGCAGATATACGTATTGGCAACAGCACGCTCGAAAAGGTCGGGAAGTATGTCTACCTTGGACGCAAGGTTAACCCCAGCAACAGCCTCACCGCCGAACTCTCTCGGCGTAAACAGTCTGGGTGGAAGGCTTTCTGGAAGCTACGAGATGTACTCACCAATGTGAAGCTGTCAAAAGAAGTGAAAGCCAAGGTGTTTAACACGCATGTGCTGCTAGCAATGACCTATGCTTCCGAAACTTGGTGCACGACAAAGAAAGACGAAGAATCCTTACTTGTCACCCAGAGAGCCATGGAGCGTAAGATGGTAAGCACGCGCCTCCGGGATCGTATGTCAAACGTCACACTTCGAGAAAAGTCCGGCGTAGATGATATAATTGATAGGATATACAGCTCGAAACATCGATGGGCTGGTCATATCATTCGTAGAAATGACAATCGATGGACCACTCGGGTCACAGAATGGCGTCCCCGCGATTACAAGCGTCTTCCAGGGCGACCGCCAACGAGATGGGCAGACCCGATGGTTAAATCATTTGGACGTGCATGGAATCGTATCGCAAGATGCAGGTCTTCATGGCGTAGTTGCGACCTGCGCTGTTGGCGAGCCAACAGCTGATATAACGGTATTCAAGGTATTCAAGGTAGGCTATACATGGGTGTCGGTGAATAGTTTTCCGAAATATTTGAGTGATTTTTGAAACGGGATATTTATTACGAATAAGTTTGCGTGTAAGTTGACAAACCTTGTCTTTGAAAAACTCTAAAGAAGAAGTGCAACGGTATATTCGTATTATTTCACCCATTATACAATTTAGTTTGATATTTGTTGAGATATGAGAATCGTACATTGGAAATCTAATGACGTCGAATGTGTAGTCGTCTGTTTTGTTTTTTGTTATATAAATTTATAGCCCACTTATCATTAACTCGATTAATTAGAAGGTCTAGAAAAGCTGCTGAATTTTCACTATCATTTGCAGGCTCAAGACTAAGAGATGTAGGATACATATTTATGAGTTGACAAAGTCACAAATATTTTTATAAAAATATGGCAATATCATCCATATACCTAAACATGCGTGTATTGTAAACTAGATGCGAGTTGTTGTTACTTTTGAAAAAATTGAATTATATAATTGATAGAGTGAGATCTGCCAAGAGCGGTGAGGCGTTACCTCCTTGTGGGACACCTTTTGTTTGATGGAATACTTCGTTGTTGAAGATTAAGAAACTGTTTGTGACAATATAATTTATTATATGTTTAACCTTGGTTAGTGTGTAGCAATTTGAGAGTATGTATCAGTATAAAAGCAGTGTTTAAATGCAACATTTATGTATGTTTCACCAGCATTTTTGAAACATAATTCGAGTAGTTCATACATATTTTTAAGGACACAATCGTGTGGTAAGTTGGTAAAAAGACTACTGAAATCCATAACCCGTATTTTATTGAAGCGGTGAAGACTAGAATTATTGGAAATTTGCATTGAATTATCAATTGAAAAAAAGTAAGATTTGTGGATATTATGATTGCTAGTTGCTTTACAGTAGTTTGAAAAATGTGTTCTTAATGTTTGAGTGTTTTTTTGTTGTTAAAATAGAGATGTTTTTAAGAGAACTAACTGTTATAAATCTCATTGTAATTGTAGGTTTATGGAGTTTGGGTATGGCATAAATGTTAGGTAGTTTTCTGTGATTATCTGGAAGATTAATACAGAAAAGACTCGAGTAATCACTGTGCCTGTTTATTATAGAATCTTTTGACTCTAAACTGTATGGTTGATATGTATCATTGCCCACTGTTTGGTAAACAATGTTAGAGTAAACTATGCCCAACTCTTTATGAAGGAAGTTACGGTATAATAAAGGACATGAAAAGCAGAAGCTGGAATTGGCCTTGTCCACACATGTTACAACGAAATTTTGTTTTATTTTGTGGATCTCCCGTGTGACTGCACGTATGCGTTGTTCTTCAAAAATAGCAGAAGTTAAGTTAAGGTCATCCAACAAGAATTTCATATTTGGAATAGGAATACTGTTCTTCATAAAGTATTTTTTGAGGCGAGTACTTAGCTCTTGAGAGGTTTCTTTGAGTGTTTGTTGAAAATGTGAGTGACTATATGGACAGAGGTACTTTGTGCCATTTAAAAGTAATTGTGTTGCTTTAGGATAGTTTGATGAGAATATTTCACAATTACCGGAAACTATATGAGAAATATTGTTAATAGACATTATTTCTTTTCCATTGTATTTAGATAGGAATGTGCTGCAAGTGCATGTAATGTTGTTTGCAGTAACTGAATTGACTGTTTTATGAAAATTTTTGGACCCAGTGGGATGTTGTATTTTGGAATAAATCGGATGCGTGGTATTAGAGAATTAGGAATGGAGTTAGTGTTGAATAATACTTTGATACTTTTTTTGACCTGATAATTGAGATTATTGTGTAGTGAGGCAAATTCAAGAAAAGGTATGTGTAAATCAAAGTCTGTTTGTTGAACGCTTTTTGTACTTGTGTTAGAAAAATGATAATGTATTGACATTCGACCGAATTGCTTCTGTGTTGCGCTTAAAATCGAAAGTAACATCATTGTTGTAGTATTGTCTTATAAGAAGTTTTTTGGTTGATGAAGGAATACTTGAATAGAGTTTAGAAAGTTTTGAATAACATAGTGTGGTTGAGATGTCTGGAGTTGGGTAATTGTTGCGAGAATGTGAACGTTTTCTTATTCGCGATTTTTGGGTGGTCTTTTGATTTTGAGAGCGAAGTAAGGAAGTTTATTGTTTCCTAAACCTTTTTTGCTATTGTCACTGATAATACCATATCCTTTGATATTCTCATTTAAACCAAATGGATAAGCCGTGTTGAGTAATTTTATCCAGAACAATCTTTTTTTTCTTATATTTCTATCGCTGTTATTACTGAGACTATCAAGTATATGGATAGAAAACATCTTTGTTTCTACGTCCGCCTGACATGCAGAAAAATGTTTGTATAGTAGTGTATCCGTTGAATTCTTTTTCATGTGGTACCGGTGTTGGCTAAATCGGCATTTGAGTGTTCTTTTTGTTTCTCCTACGTATTGTATTAGACATTTGGAGCATGTTATGCAATAAACTATACCAGTGCTGCCATGTTTGGTTATGTGTATTGTTCCCCTCACTTTGTCGTTTGACGCGTATGGCATATGGCTTGTCACAATCCGAACTTTGCTAGCATTTTGTTGGTGTTGTAGAGGCATATCGAGATGAGACTCGAGATTTTTTAGATACGTGTGAACATATCCCAAATCTTGAGATTATGCCAATTGTGCGGTACTCTGAGAGCGCTGAAAACGTTAACTTGAAAGTATTTAAATATGCACGTCGTGCGCTCGTAAGATCAGCTCAACCACGAGGATGAGGTCGTGATATTCCCAAGTTTGCGAATGGGTGTCAACCCAAGTATGGGAACTTAAGACTAAGCTACGCTAAGAGTTTTCCACAATTTTAAAACCGATGCTTTAAAATCATTATGGTGGTATTGGGATTGTATTTTACCTGTAATTTTTGTATGGGAATGACGAGTAGATACTGGGGATCTTTAGTTACGGTGTTTCCCAATCTTGAAATAATATCGACGATAACTCTGGTAGGACTGAAACCTTAGAAGTAAATTATGAGGAAATTGTGCCATACACAATGTGCTCCTTTTTTGGCTAGTATAAAGCGTTCATACATTGAATGTACTTCGATTATTTGTACTTAATCCCAAGTATGAAAATATGTCCTTACGCCTAAGAGTTTGTGACTCTCTAAACAAAACCGAGGTGGCTTGTAGCACGGAAAACTGAAAACTGATAGTTATCTCATTTGGTGCCTTTGACAATGTGCCAATATGACTGGGCATTACAAAATGATGCACAAATAAAAATGATCAGCTTACTGTAAAAAGAAGGCAGACCGGACCCACAGTTACCGTTCTGGTGCAAGTGGGAAAAAAAATATATAGTTTGCTAAAAATTTCTCTACAATTTGATAGATTGGCTCCTGGCTCTAGTCATTTCCAGTCTTGTGATTGCTCGTCTATGCTAGCTTTACTGTGAAGTACAAAGCCGAGAGGTCATTTGCCTGTTCCCTTTTCTGGAATTCTGGAGTTTTTCTTGAGAATTCTGGAGTTTGGAGTTGAAGGAGTTCTGTACGGGTTTTGTAGAACCGTACACAACTGCTATTTCCCCTTCGATCCGTAGTGGTCGTTGGACATCGTGGACGTAAGTGGTGGTGTTCGCCAGTTTCGCAGAGTGGAAGGATTCCCCCGGCATGAAAAGAGATTCAGCAGAGAGCATGGCGCCCCTGAATGCTCCCTGGATCATGCGCTAAAACCATGTCGTTGTCCTGTATGTTTGTGGGTCACTTTATGTTATCTTAATTCAATGCTTTGTTTGAATGTATGCGACATGCGACTATAGGCGCTTGCTTCGGTCAGTTCTGTCAGAGATGGCGTTGATTCGGTGCTGCTGCTGTCTTTTCGACACAGTTAAAGAGCCATCGGTGTCCAGTTCATGTCGCATCAATATCGTGGATGCCTATGCAAATCACACAGGTTAACCGCCATATTCGCTCAGGCTCTAAGCCTAGAGCAGGGTGTCAAAGTTACTGCAGGGCAAACCTAAAAAACGTTCCGACCCTCACATACTGTCGTATATCCACGTATCGAGCACAAAGTTTTGGTTGAATACACCTCAATATTGTGTGCTGGTGCTGTGCTGGTGCTGTTGCTGTGATGTGCTGGTGCTGTTGATGTGCTGTGCTGTGCTGGTTGAATACATCTTCTTATCAGGATCGAGGATAAGCCGAAAATCGGTCAACTCTTTCTATGAAAGAAAACGTCGATGGCTGTCAAGCATCGTTCATACAGTTCATAGCCCAAAGCGGTAGAACGGCCAGTTTTCAAACCTATGACAGACACTGTATTCTTATGTAGTGTATGCAAATTGCTGCACGACTACTGCGCGACTGGAGACTGATCATATTAATTTATATACACAGTAAACGATTGTAAAATCCCGAAATACGGGATTCAAAACCTGGCGGTTTATCATTAACAATCAATAAATCATGCATATTACGCACAAAATACTCCGATTAAGCAAAACGCTGTAGTGGCTACCGTGACACTTCTGTCATACGAAAAGCTTCGTATACGATTTCCATTAGCAGGCTTGCACGTCCAAGCCACTGCGAAAGTGAGGTGTTAAACTTGGTCTTACTGAATTTAACCACTCAAGTCTGTGCCGTAGAAGAAGGTGAAAACGCACTAGATTGGGTGGAAGATTGACTTAAAGGGTCAGGCCCATTTCAACTGACCCCTATTTCTGATGATTCCATCTGATTCACCATGTCAAATATAGTAGGATGCATTATTTTTCTAATTTTCAAGCGCAAAATTCACACACTATTCAGCAATTTACCGTGGGCAGTCATACCCAACTATCTATCGCAGTTGGCACGCCCATTCGCGCTGATTGGCCAAAATCGCAATTGCCACGCCCAATAGAGCATATATATTGCCCAATTAGCGCGAAGGGACGTGACAACTGCGATAGAAAGTTGGGTATGACTGGCAATAGTAAATTGATGAATACTGCGTGATTTTTGCGCTTGAAAATTAGGAAAATATCGTACCCTACTATATTTGATATGGAGAATCAGATGGAATCATCAAAAATAGGGGTCAGTTGAAATGGGCCTGACCCTTTAAACCTCTGCATTGGATGAAGCTACAAAGCGGTGAAGACTTTCCATAACAGAAAGCGTTCCTGACTTGGTTGAATGTTCGCCTTTTCTGCGACAAACTTGTGCCCTTGAAGGACGAAAGGACGAAACAATCAGTTGTTACTCGCAACGAATGACCCTCCAGCTAAACTCTCAGTCGGATCACATCAGACAGCTTCTTCTGTCATGCCTGAAACAGCACCTTCATAAACAATGTCGGTTGTTACGAACGCAGTGTGCATCGATTGTGTTTCAGTTACACGTCCTTAATGTAAGGTTCAGTGTTAACTGTTTTGTAAAATGCAAATTATCCACTCAATTTAACTGGGAACGACACGTATAGTGTTCTGCTTACAGTAGTCGTCTATTCCCTTCAACGAACGAGCAATCGAAGCGCATCGGAAGAAGTGAAGATCTTGGTATTCAGTACCAGACGGCTATCGCCGACCGAGGCGTCTCGCCAATACTGCGTCGGCGATACTTTGAAGTATTCACGAAAAATGGCACACTTACGTGAAAGGATAAACGGGGGTGGTATAAGAGGGGATGGGGTATAAGAGCGGGAGGGGGGTTATACATTTATAAAAAAAAGGGGGGGGGGTATAAAAGGGGGGGTAGTAAAAGGGGGTATAAAAGGGGTATAAAAGGGGGTAAAAGGGGGGGGTAAAAAAAAAGGGGGGGGGGTATAAGGGGGTGGGGTATAAAAGGGGGGTAGAAACGGGGGGGGGGTAAAAAGGGGGTTAAACGGGGGGGGGGTATAAAACGGGGGGGGGGTATAAAACGGGGGGGGGGGTCTCTAAGGGGGGCTATAAAACGGGTGGGGCTATAAAGGGGGGGTGTATAAAAGGGGGTATAAAAGGGGGTATAAAGGGGGGAGGTATAAAGGGGGGAGGGGGAGGGGGTATAAGGGGGTATAAAAGGGGTATAAAAGGGGGTATAACGGGGTATAAAATGGGGGGGGGGTATAAAGCAGGGGTAATAAACGGCTAAGGGATGGAATTTTCCGTCCTATTGCTTTACGAAGATGCAGACCTGAGTTTAGGTAGTGTGTGATAGAGATGGATTCAAGAGCGAGTTAGTGAGTGTGAGAGAGTAAACTAGCCTGTTTATTTGGTGATCTCCAAGTGGGGTCCCTTGTTAGGACACTAATTTCTATTTCAGATTCCGCCTTTGGTCTGCTCTACAGTAACATTGGTACATTATATGTACCAAGTTTACTTTTTAATACCCTTTCAGGTCACCATGGGATGTAACTTAATGGTCCAGATTTATTTTAGTGCGTGCTCCTAAAGCCGCCTAGACAAATACTAATCCTAATCAACATTTCAGGGTGCAAGTTCATTTATTCATGACCTATGAGTGACATTTCCCTTGTGTATTACATTATTTCTATGATGTTTGATTTCCTTGTATGACTTGCTAGTTTGCTAATGGTTATTCCAGGTTTCAGCTGTGAATTTGTTTGGCTGTCCGACTCTTTTAATTGTATAATTAAGGCGCTTTCAGTACCAATTAATTTGTTTATCTGCAGGTATGATCAAAGGTGATTGGCTGTAAACATGTCGTATGCTTCCTGAAGCATGAAGGATTCTGCTGTGAATTTTGTGATATCTTTAGTGAGGTGAGATCAGAGGCAGTATTTATCAACACGCAGGGAGCCTCCCTTACCTCCCCAAAGAGCTAGTGCATAGAGAGTGCGAGAGCAGAAGAGCTTCAGAGCGCTCGTGCGACTGGGGAGGGCTCCCTGTGTGTTGCTGAATATGGCCTCAGGTGGGTACGAACTCGAGCTCCCCCTTTTCCTTTCTTTGAGCAATTGCAATAATTGTGTGGATCGATCACTATGTCATGCGACTTTGAATGCGCTCTTTATTCGATCATGATGAATTTTTGTTTCAGAAACTACGCTTTGCTGCCTGACGGATGAAGTTGTGTGTCAACTGTCAACTACGAAGGACTTCGGATTGTAACTGTAGTTATTGGATATTAAGGAGGTTTGCGAAACCTTCTTGTAGTACCAACTTTGAACACGACCTACGAAGTATGCTCCCATAGTGAATGTTGATAGTGGCTGCAATACGGTTGAAACTAATTCGATTCTTTACGTTCCCTTTGAGTTTTATAGTAACTAGCCTTGAGTAACGCCCAGTGCCCTCGTGCACATTCCCTAATTTTCGAAGACGAGATTTGTTTCAGACACTACACTATAAAGATTCGTACTACCTGAAACCTGAAACCTGTGTGGACCAACTAAGGGTTCTCGAACTCTTAGTATTGGATCTGGAGAGGGTTTGTATGTAGGGTAATATATTAAGTTTGTATTGTTGCATTCCCAACATTCGAGATGTGAATTACTTACGAAGAATTGAAGCTGAGCCCACCTAGGTTACAGGGATAGGGAGTGTAGAGAGAGAGAGAGAGAGAGAGAGAGAGTAGAGTGGGAGAGTAGAGAGGGAGACTAGAGAGGGAGAGTAGTTATTTGGGAATGAAAGTACAGAGGGAGAGTAGGGAGAGTTGTCAATTGCACAAGATTTCGAAGCTTTTTTCAGTTCACAAATGAGGACTCTTCTTCTTGATGGCTTCCAGCTTGTTAGGTTATCGAAAACGAGCTCCAGCTTCCAACGACGCATTCTACACCACGACGTAGTTGGAATCTGTGCCGTAAGGTTATGATTCTTTCCGACATCTGGTTTTGTCGATCGTTATCATAAAAAGAAACAAGTGCATACAGGCTAAAAGAGCAATTCAATTACATAACATTTGACGCTGCTCGCTCGCGCCTACACTTTAAGCTGCATACGTTAGTGCCTGAATTCTGCGAATGCTGTTTGGAGTAGAACACTTTGCTCCGTTGACAGTACAAGTACACTTCTGTAAATCACAACCACAAATCCACTAACTTTGTTTTAGTGATGATACATTGTCCTTACTTTTCTCATTTGCATCTTCGATTTTAGATGAAGAACCGGGGAATATTTTCGGCACTGGCTTTCTTATCTATAGTTTGCGGTGTCTTACTACCTGACAATGAGATTAGGTGTATACATAGTTTATGTTATGGCACACTCACTGGCCAGATAGCAGCACTCTGTATTGGTGGAGGCACCATTTCCTTCTGTCTTATTTGTAAAATCACAGTCATTTATTTCTAGGGTTTACCTTGTCGTCACGTTCAGAATACCGCCGGTGCCGCTGCCGTGCCCTGAGACCGTACCGGAGCCGGCCGAGTGCCGTGAGGCCGGTGAATACAGCCTCTGGATTGAGGAAAAAACGCAGGCAACAGAAAGATTCTCTAGTTTACGGTAATTAGCTTCTTGGATTCTCATTCTTAATTAATAATATATTAATTTATTCTTCATTTCTTCTTGTTCCGTCTGTCGCTAATCGTACGTGTTGACGACTTTTCCGAGTGTTGGTTGGCTGGGCATCCATATTCAATGGAAATCTTTTTTAGTCTGTTTCTGCGGTATGGCTCTTTTTTTTCGAGATAGCACTGATTGGAGACTACAACTTGAGGTAGTTCTGTAGTATATATACATACTACGATTATACTAGACAGTATACTACTTGTGTTCTGTGACTTACAAAATATACGATCTTCCTTGTAGTGTATGTCTGTGGTTTGTTTTAATACATTTCGTGAAAACTATTGTGTTTATAGATACGCGCCCAGAGGCTGGTGTAGACGGGGCAGAATATGCATAATGTTAAAATTACTCTTATGGTTAAACAAATTAGTTGTTTAAATTAAATAAATTAAATTAGTAAACTACTAGTTGCCAGCATATCTGCATATTCAGCTTGTGTTCAACAATGATTGCCCATTGTCTCATTCATTAAAAATCATGTTTTTCAGTTCTGTATTATGCTCATTTATTCAGAAACAACGTCGTCATCTCGTAGAAGGACCGCCGGTGGCACCAAACCGAGCACTCGGTTTCCTGGTCGTTTCCAAATGGATCTTCTTTACGATGCGGACAATACTGTACAACACTGGACAACACTGGACAATACTGGACAAGCCACCCCAGTGAAGATTTGAAATAAAACCCGCGATTACTTCCGAAACTTGACGATCTATCACCTCACGGTTTGTGTCATTTGTGAAAACTTTATGGCAGCTTACTGAAGGCTTCATAAGAAACACCACAGATTTATTTACCTTAATCTGAAACTAACTGCTTCTTCACAGCTTTTCTTGTCACCTCCGCTGGATTAACGAGCTTATTGTTGGCGAAAAGTCTATCGTACACAATTTTAGGTAAACCGTTTGGCTTGCTTCAGGAATCAGCAAAATCATATTTTGTTCCCAACTCAAATGCACAGGAAAGATGGTTGATCGACAAGGTCGTTTAACATCGTTCCGGTTACGACGCCGTCACATCAGTTAATTCAGGCGGTATGGATGTATACTACAAATTCTTGTGCTGGCCACTCTTTGTATGCGTCTAGGGTGAACTCGGTATAGCAATAGTTGGCATTCTAATGCGTTTGGAGGCTACATAACTGCATAATGTCATGGAACAGTTTTGTGTGCTCGTGTCCATGAATAGTTACGCGCCCGCCATAACATTTTACTGCGGTACCAAATATATTTTACTGCGGTATCAAATGCTACGTGAATCATCGAAGATGAACACAAAATAATCTAGTATGGACAGTGTTTTACAGGCGTACATTGTAGTATCCATAATATTATATTTCCAGGTTCGCACACTTGGGAGTAAACTGGAGAAAAGTGCCCCACGCTCATACTACAGTCTCGGAGACTACGGGCGCTGCAAGCGTTCCCAATCTTGTACAAGTTCCCTCTGCCACACCCGAAGGACTAAGCCACTCTGTTTTGATTTTGTATTGTTTGTGTGCGGGATGGCATAATATGGGAAGCTTGTGGCAACTGTTACATGAAAAAAAAGTAAAGCAGCTCTCCTAAATAAAGACGCACCGGGGAGCTGCTCCCTGGGTATGAGTTCACACGAATAAGCTATGGGAGCACTGTTTATTACTACGAATTTTGCGGGCGTGTCGATCAAAATTATAAAATGTGCCGGGTTGAGTGGGCGACTCATGAACAGGGTATTTGGGTTTATTAATTATTACTGTGTGGCACGATTACTTTATTTGGTTGGTACAATACTCTGATGGGAAATATAATGTACCATGCGCAGCGTGCTGGGAAGCAAGAATTTGCTGAGCGAACTGGTTTATTTAGGCGCGCTAGTTATAGCATCGATAATTCAATTGCTTAGATATTGAGAGTACGTATGTATATGTTCCGTATCACCTCATACTCGTGCTCTCTCAGTGGTACGTTAAAACACTAAACGCTGCCAGCGTAAGATTTACGCACACGACGTATGCGCAGCTTACAAATGTTCCTATTGATGCATAGGAACTATAGGTACTGCAAAGTTACCGGGTTACTTTGCTGATGTGCTTTTGTTACGGTAACCAAATACGCTTGTTACATGTTTCATATACATCGGGTTACGTTATACGATACATCTGGTTAGCCATGTAGGATGAGAACGTAATTACAGTATCTGTGCTTCTCCACGTTGAACCAGTTCTCCACGGCTTATTGATTGAGGGACAAAATTCCAGCTGATACATTGTTCATCGTCACATAATAAGGCTTGCTGCAAATGTCACGTGCGTTGTACGGTACTGAACGCAGAAACACTCTATTTGCCATGTGCCGTAGCCGGAATTCAATATATATACGGTAAAACAGACTATCCATGCTGTATGAAGTGCGATGCAATGCACAAAACAGTTAGCGTGCCGTATAACGTACGTCAAACAGGCAAGTTCAAGACAATTAGCCAGCCCCTACATTTCTCCACATCTCTGGTCCTCAGGCAGCGCGGTAATGCATAGCCGCGTCCTCGGGAAAGGATTCAAATACACACTGCAAAAATCGAGACACATAGAAACCTCTTTTCTGCGTCTCCGCCTTTCCCATGTTAAAAAGCCATCTCTTTTCCGCAGACGCGGTTGCGCATTTACCCGCGCTGCGCGCCCGTAGAGCACAATAGTACATAGAGATGTAGTACCGTCATCAAGTAAGCTATCCAAATTGCTATAAAAAATAAAAATAAATCTTTTACGCCACAAGTGCGCGCACCTTTATTCGGGGGAGTTCAAACTTTAATTTCAAAGTGTGCTTATGACATGTTCCGCAGAGGTCCTGAGCAGTAGGCGACGAGTTCCAGATGACAAATTGCTCGGCGTCTTCGGGCTAGAGCCAGGAGGGATCGCCCATGATTCACTCCTATATGTATGTACGTCATCAACCAACGTGCACTTGTCTCGTACACGGAACACACAGTGATTGAGGGGTACGGCACTTTACTGGTTTGTCTATTGCCCATGGGTCCATGGTATGTCACGTACTATACCTCTAGGAACTCGGTACAAGTACAAGATACCCATAGCATAGGAATACGGTACTGATGCATTGCCCACACGATACGGCATGCAAATACGAAATCAATAAGGTACAACACAAGATACGCATGCTGTATGTGTATGCTATGTAACATATTTGGAGTGTCGTGAAATACTCCGCCAGACGACACGATATGTACCCCCATGCGCAGAACGGTAGTATGAAGAACCACATATGACGATATGGAAAACAGACAATGTACACGTATACTGCACAACGCACGAAGGTCATATAATCAACTGGGCATACTGTTACGGAGCACTGAGCAATAACACCCTACTAGGAGTACGATAGCGTACGACGAAATGTATATAGTACACGTCAAACTCATATCGTGCAGTAACACACGATTATGGGTACGATAGCGTGCAAATGTATACAGTACACGTTAAACACATCGAATCGAGAGCAACCGAATCAGTAACCAGTAACACCCTATTAGAGGTACGGTACGATAGCGTCAAGTCAAGTGTATACAGTACACGTCAAACTCATATCGTGAATCGTGAGCAACAAAGCTGTAAAACCCAATCAGGAGTACGGTAGAGCACGACCGCAACACGGAAAGCTATACAGTACTCATCCAGCCATCTGTGACCAACAAAATTGATACGTACACGCACGGTGCAGCACAATCAACTAACTGCGTTGCACAACATGACAACCTATTACAGTACCGAACCTCAGGTGACCCCACCCATGAAGCACGCACTTGAATACAATAAATTCACAATTCACAACTGCACAATACAACGCATGAGGCTTGCGAACACAAAACATTTCTCGTTAGTCAGCCTCAGCCTGTCAGCCCCTCCCCCATCAGAATCTTTATTCGGGGGGAGAGTAGTAGAGAGAGCCACTACCTCCCTCCACCAGTGAGAAAATATTTATTTCTTGGTGAAGGGGTCTCGTGCTCGTCAAGCAAAATACACATCAAAACTGCGAGAAACACAGAACACATCACTTAGTTAGGCGAAGTTCGCGATCCATATCCAAAACGGCTCCGTTCGGCCGTCGAGGTCGTCGAGAAGCCCAAGGCGAAGTCTAAAAGAACAACCAATTAGCCACCACGTGATTATCGAATTGATTACTGATTTCATGCATAGCGCATAAATCTTATCGTACTTAGCTTTAGGAAGCATACAGCTTGTCTTGTCATTTGAAAGAGACAGGAGTGAGAGACAGGCAAGGTAAATATAAATACAGGAGCACATCAATATCAAGATCAATGACGGTACCGTACCAAATATCAAAGAATCTGATGAATGAGCTAGGCAACCCTACGTACATACCTACTTTAGGAGCGTGGAACTAAGGGAGTGAGACACATAGTGAGAGCGGTGGTGAGAACGGCACTGAGGAGTGAGGAGAGAGAGAGGGAGAGAGAGAGAGAGCACGAGCACAACAAATTTCCGATTGCTGTTATCGTCCCACTAGAGCGGAGCGAAAGACAGTAAGCACACGTGCATCATGGTAACTGCCTTAAGAACTAAGGTGGTTAAGGTTAGGGAGAGTCATTTTGCCCCAAAGAAAAATGGAATGATAGTTACATTAAAGCGACATACCGGCCGGTTTTTGAAACGCATCGAGTACTCCCTGCTTTCCTATGCTTCATATGCAAATGAGCATTAATTTGAATAAAAAATAGACCCCAATAGACCCCTTTTAGCATAACTGCATAAGAATGCTGATATTTGAGATGCGTTTCAAAAACCGGCTGGTATTTCGCTTTAAGTACATTGATTTGATTATGCAATTAGGTACCAACGGATAACATATAGGTATCCAGCTGATGATGCGCTCCACATTAGAAACAAATGCAAGGTTAGTAACACGTAACAGGAGTCAGAATAAGGTTCCATGTATGCGCCTTACAACCCCTTTTCATAGGATCTAAGGTAAAGTTATAAACAGGATGGGCAAGTGAGGCGTTCAGAATCGCCGAATCGGGTTCGGGACGAAACCACGACACCCACGTCACTCCCATTGTAATGCTAGATTAGGGAGGGTCAGTGTCGGAATAGGCCACAGGCCAAAGACACTGACACAAACACGGAAAGCTAGACAGCTGCAGGTTCAACACAACACTCTCTTGGTTGATAGAGACATATAGATCAAGCACAACAATCGGAAAGTGTAATGAATGCTCGCAACACGCCAAGCCAAGACTAGACCGACCATGCCAAACATATGCCCAATAAGCTGCATTCGTATCGTATCCTAAGGAATAAGTCGAATAAGGCTGAAGCTCAGAGACCAGACACAAAGTGTAATGAATGCTCATGAATGAACCTTAGGAACGAAGGAAAGTAAGCTGCGGACTTTTGGGGAACATAAGTTATAGGTCATGGGTTATGTTATATTCCAATTAAGCAATTCAAGTATTCAAATTCAAGTAAGTTTCAAGCGCAACAAATGTCTGATTAGGCGGCTAGGCGCTTACGTATCGTACCCAAGAAGTGCAGCGTAAAACAGAAAGTTTAGTGAATACATGTGCATTACCTAAGGAGCCAAGGTAGTTAGGGTTAGAGTTCCGGAGAGTCAAATTAGAGCCCCCAAGAAAAAGGAAAGAGACCGTTTAGTTCAACTAAACAACCAAAGGGTGCTAAAATCACTCAAACCTCAAACACAACAAACACAAACGTAGAATACGCTAGGTTCTTAAGTTCTTACCGTAGCGTAGGCTGCGTAGGTTTACATAGGAATCGAGCTGATCTGATGATACAGCATACATACGCCTCAGCCTCGCCTTAGGAATCAAGACAAGTTTAGTAACAGGAGAGTCGGAATATTTAGGAATAGAAACCTGGACAGCGATAGTGTAGAGTAGAGCGATGAAACCAAACTGATTGTTAGTAACATTATGACAGAGAGTCTGAATCGGGAATCGGGTTCAAGTGCCAAAGACAGAACACGAAAGATGGAGACCGTTAAGGAAAGTATAGGTATCGAGATCGAGTACAACAAGCATAACGCCCAACTACGTACTTAAGTACCGTACCTAAGGAAGGAAAATCGGCGGCACAAGAAAAGAGCGCGTGGGGTGGTGGAGGGAAATACTAATTTAATGTCCATGGGAAAGATGGACTAAAAATGAAAGCTGATTCTGGAGGTCCGGGTCCGGAGTCCGGTCCGGAGCAGGACAGTTCGGGGTTCGGGCGCGCTCGATATGCGCTTTCCGAAAGGGAAAATGTTCGAAATTCCGTTCGGGAATTGGGGATGGATATCTCAGAAAGTAGCTGATCCTGATGAATATTAAGAAAGTGCATAATTGAAATGCAGGAGCGAAATACAATTACAAGCTAACTGATACGGTATAGGGTATAGTGCACCTGTGCACCAAAGGATTTGGAAGGGAGAACGACCGTGGAAAAGCGCCCTAGCCTAAGGGCTACAGTAAGGTAAGTTAGTGATTGGAAGTTAGGAGCGCGGCATAGAAGCGTCTGACCTTAGGATTAGGAAAAGGAAAACTAAGATAAGAGACAATATTACAATTATTAAAATAGGGAACGCCAGTGAGTGAGATACAGGCAGTCCGAAGCCGAAGTACGAAGAAAGTGAGAACCAAACAAGAGCATCACGACCAAACAAACTCACGTACACGTACGTATACGTACGTACCAGAGCAATTGAGAAATGGAGCCGGAGAGGAAACACGACCAACACTGAGGTCACTAAGAGGCTGTTCCACAGTTCCACGCGAAAATCTTATTATATAAAGGAGAAGAGTTTACTTTTTTGTTTGTGTGAACATAACGAAACCTGTACATAAAGAAAATTTTCTATTGGCATAGAGCATACAAAATCTTTGCTGCTGGCGAGATTCGAACCCACAGCAGCGCACAACCTCTCGATTCACAGTCCAACTCTCTACCTGTTGAACTATGCTAGCTTATCACAAGGACAATCCTCTGCCCAATATATAACACCTTCAATGGCAAATTTGCATGGTAGCATTAGTCGAGTGGAGATCCAAACTGATAATTATACGTTTCCACAATCAGAGACGTGTGAATGTTTGGGAGGAGAAAGAGCCGAGAGTTAACTTTTTACATTGTAGCAATTCTTTTCAAAATAGGGAAACAATCGGCCGAAGGCCGATTCCTCCAGACGGAGAAGAGCCCGTAGGACTCTTCGAACGGCTGGTAAGCAATAAGCACTTAACGACTCAACTAAGGTCATGTTGGTAAACGGGCCTGAGACACGTAATAAGAACGGAGGGAGGATTCTTATTAAGTCAAAAGCAGAAGAGCAGAAGACATGTATTGTAGAGTTTTACGAGTACGGAGAACAGCACAGGCGATATCGACACTTGTCGAAACTAAAAACTAGCCATAGCATAAAACACCCCGCCAAATGCGGATCATCACCTCCCGATCCGTAATGCATTGTATGCAAATTAGTCTAAATCACCTCCCTATCCCTAATGCATTGTATGTAAATTAGTCTAAATCACCTCCCCAAATTTTTGAGATGCGGACCTAATTTATTCCCTGAAACTAGCACAAAATACGGTACAACGGTACAACGGTACGAAAAGTACCGTGTCATAGGACAGCTGAACTACTCGATTGAAACCAATACCTTTAGCCTTTAGCAATTAAGGTTTTTTTCAACTGAGAGACTATTAGCATTTGAAACGGGGGTTGCATGCTAAATATCTACCTTTGGTTGGAGAATCCACAACCAAAGTCGAGATCGAAAAAAACTCTATGCACATGATTACGTACCGTACCACGTACCAAACGAACGAAACGAACAGAGCTGGAGACGGGAGCTGCAGGACTGCAGGAGCTTGATTAAAGTAGAGACTAAGCGAAGCATTAATGCGCGAGTGCGCTTTACCTTCTTACCTTACAATAAGGTACGGTAAGATCATTATCATTAATAGAGAGGGAGAGTCAGAAGAGAGTCCCAAAGAAAAAGAAAAGTTGCAGAGAGCGATATTTAATCTCAATAAGCCAACGTTGGGCAGATGAAGCGCAACGAACGAACGAGCATACACAAACGAAGGTAACGGTAAAAACTGCTTTAGTTCAATAGTTCAATTTATTGAAAAGTGAGTTACGTTACGAGCGAAATGAAAATCTATATATTAGCATTTCCAAGGGTAAGGCCCCAGATGCTAAGCTATAAGCTTTAGTTCAATAGTTCAATTCCGCAAGCTCTAAGCTAAGTAGAGATCGATCGCAAAATACATACGCCCAAGAAGTGCGTAAAACCCTCTGTACGCATACGCAATGAATAGAGGCATAGAGAGCAAAGGAATATATATGACAGCGCGACAACTTAAAGACCGAAACAAGTGAGTGTGAGAACCAAGAGCATCACGAGCGACACAGTACAGTCTAGGAACTTAGATCTTACGTACTGTACCAAAGGAATCGAGAAATGGAGCCGGAAAGGAGCATATACCAACAATAAGAGGCTTCCTGTTCCGCGCTCCGATACGCAAATATAAGTACTCAAGTAAGGAACTGAGGTAAAGTTGGTAAACGGGAGTGAGACAGACAGATAATAGGAATACGCTCTCAAGTAGCATATATGGTATATGGATATGGATTGTAGAGTTCTACGAGCACAGGTGATAGCAAAACGCGTCGGAACTAAAAACTACGACAAAATACGGTACGAACCGTGCCACCTGCTACAGGCCACAGGACAGCCAAAGTTCTCGGTGCGGCTGCCGCTGCGGAAGCCGAGTTGTTCAACTGAGACGCATATCAGGAATTGAAACGAGGGTTAGAGACTTGGAGACCTTTGGTTGGAGACTTGGAGAACCCAGAACCATGACCATGATCGAATTGGAGAACCAGCAGAACCAGAGATCGAAAAAACTCCATGCATGGGCTTACGTAACGTAATAGAAGAACATATGGAGGCAGGTGCTTGCTTAAAACTTAAAATACACTAGTAGAAGCATAAATCCGAGAGTGCGCTCTAATTACTTACCTTACAATAAGGGAAGAACAATAGTAATAGAGATGGAGAGTCAGACCAGGGTCCCAAAAAGTAAAAGCAACGCTACATACAGTGATAGTTGATGCTTCCGGAGGTGGTCAAAACCAATACGGAGGTGGTTCGTGCGTGTTTTCAAGTTTTCACGCACCAACCTGTACCCCTGGCATCACAATATGAAACTAAGATGAGGATACCAATACCAGCTACCCGCTAGGGAGAGTCAAAAATTCAAAAAGGAAAGCTGAACAGAATATCGACAGCAACGGTTCATCTGTACATTCAACTTGTCAGGTCAAAATGTAGCACAACTTACATAATATGCAAGTTCAGATATTTATACCGTTTATGTATCTTACCAAAGGGTTCGAGGTTAGAGTTGAGCTGGCGCCTGGCCTGGAGCTCATCATAAAAAGAAGCAAAAATTGAAACGAAACACAAAAACTCAAATCAAAGCTGCGTGGATGAGCCTTCCCGTCTTAGGAACTAAGGTAAGGTTAAGTAAGAATTAAGGCAGAATAGTGCCCCCCGCCCCCAAGGAAAAAGGAAAGCCAAGGCTGTAACGTCATTGATGTAAAAAAAACTATCAAAAATTTAAATTGATCGAGCAGTAATTACTGCACCATAGGAATAGAGCTGATGATACGCCCTAAGCACCTAAGACTTAGGATTAGGAATTAGGAAATTACAAAGGCAAGGTTCATGAGCCAGAACAGTGTTCAAAGTTCCAAATAAAGGAAAAGGTCAGACGCCAAGCTTTAGTTTTAGGTCAAGTCCGTAAGCTAAGTAGAGGATCGATCACAACAGACATACGCCCAAGAAGTGCTCAAGTCCCCCGGCCCGCACGCAATGAATACATAGTAAAGGAATATCTATGAAAGCATCTAACCTCAAAGCAAGGTTAGTAAAGTAGTGGACAAGAAAATGCGCACATATGGCCACGCCACAGAAATGGAAGATGGAGCATGGAGCTGGAGTTACAGCGGATACAGCGCGATGAAGCAGACAGCGCATTAACAAAGTTAAGGTGGTACGGCCTAGTTAAAATACCTCTAACTGATTACTACCTAGGAGGGACTGTTGGAAAAAATGTGAGGGATAGATCAGGAAAGGGCAGAGAGAAAAACCAAAATAAAATAAATAAACCGAATGAAGGTACCTGTAGCATCCGATTCTGTGATTCCGCCGTTCCACATTTGCAGTAGGGCTCCAGAATCCTTTTCTCCACTCATCAATCTCCGGTAGCGTGTTCTTCTGCTCTGCCTCGACCTTCATCCACATACTTTTCTATGTATATTCGTGGCTTTCACCGAAGCGAGAAGGCATTTTCCTGGAAAAAAAAACGGTTTATTCCAGTTTATTATTTTGCAAGGTTACCAATTGAGACGCTTTAAGTAAGTAATGAATCACGAAAAGAATGGGCTAAGATTAGAAACCATCGAATACTAAAGATATTGTAATAGACTAAAGATAACACCAACCAGTCAATGTGTATAAAGCATTCTACGCGCTCGGGCTGAGGGCTCTCAGCTCACTCAAGAGTCCTCATTCCTCCTTTTCCGCAATCCGATGCGTCCAGTTTCATCAAACCATTCCGCCGGCGATGATGTGTCATAAAATAGTATAAAAAGTGTGCAAAGAAGCAATTCATAATTGCAAAACTTGAAAATCACTCAGGTCATAGGTAATTAATTCGTCTCATGGCAACAGGTTCTAATCTTACCCACCTTGATACTAATTACATTGATAGGTTATGGTTATAGAATTTGTAATTAAAACAAAGCACACACTATGTTTAGTTCTCTGGAAAAATGAACGAGTCTTTCTAAATATGTTACGAAGGTTTGTCCAAACGCGGAAACGAGCGCATCGCTTTAGCATATGTCCCACCCAAGTAAAACTTGAAACAATTCCATTCTAACTCTAACATATGTGTGTGGCATGATTGGTAATGCTCGATTAAAGAATTGCGTTTCAGTGATGAATTTCGGTAAGGTAGAGAACCGAAGCCAAATTGACTGTGCAATTTCGAAAATAAGAAGATTAACATAATTGCATGCAATCTTTTTAGACCTTGGTCCGTTCGTTTGATTCAGGTCCGTGTAGGAATAGTTTTCCGACAATATGTAACATTATCGAGCGTACTCTCGGATGTTTAGTAAATACAATAGACAGCTGGCCAAAGTAATGTGCACATTCGTCACACAACCATGACACATTGCAACAATCCAGTTTTGCAAAACAAAATAAACCACAAATGCCATCAATTCGCCTTTTCCGGAATTAAAATTTCTGCCCGTAAAAGACTAACTGTCTCAAGAATTTCCCAGAGTCGAATTCCCTGCCGCTTAAATGTCTATACCGACCAAATACCTCAAATAATCTATACACACATCCAAGAACACGGTAACCCTCACAGAGTATCGGGCGAACCTGTCCGCCCGCTGCACCGGGTTAAACTATGCTTTTCCCCGCGCAGGTCCCGGGGGCTAACGCATAGCGGTCCCGTTATAGCTGACTATACCCAGGGCAGAACCTCCAGGGTAGCCAAGACCCGCCATCAAGCAGACCTGAACTGCTCTCTCAGAGACTTGGGGTGACCTGTCACCCCACCGGCCCGACCAGTTCAAGACACACTTGATAGCGTAGTTATTTGAGTTATTTGGCCACGGTTTGCGTTTGTATTTAAGCGGCAGAGAACTTACAACTGAGAAATCCCCAGATAATTATTCTTATACGAAAAGTCAAAGCTTAAACCCGGAAAAGAAACTATTGGTGGCAATTGAAGTCTCTTAGTTTTGCAACACGGACCGCCCGCTTTGTGGCAGAGCAGCGGACGAGCCTACAAATTACTTAGACCGGCTGAGTATTGCATTTCAGACATACAAAAGTACACCCATTAATGTTCGGGCTGTAGGAAAACAAACCGACACGCTCCTTTTACCAAAGAAGACCCAGATCATAAAAGAAAACATTCAGTGTTTATCTTTTCATTAACAAAAATGCAAAATCAATTTGATCCGGCAAATGTCACTAGTTACTTCCTCGATTAACGACTAATCTTCTTACATTTGAGAGCAGAATAATAGTTAAAAGGCGCCGCGCAGATAGCAATAAACCGACGCGTGCAAAGAAACAAGCGCTCAAATGAAAATTTAGCGCACGCCCTAATGATGGTCTCAGTTTGATACACTTACTTAGCACTCACACATACTATTTAATTTCAACAAAACCAACCTGGTTCTTCTTCAAATAAATTGTTCAACTACCATGTCATAATTGAGAACGTCGCCCTCGTCGTCCAGCTCGTTGTTGTAAACGGCGAGCTCTTCCAGTTCTTTCTCGTAAGACAGGAATTCTCTAAACGAGTAGTAAATAAAGTAACACAAAGGATTTACTTCGTGAGAGAAACTTAAAGTCAAGTGCCTGGAGGATGAGACATCCAACACACGAAAGGTTTCTGTTACGAAAGCACATAGAAATTCTTCGCCAACGACGGTAATCAATCAACAACCGCTGCTTGTTCCGTTCAAGCAAAACGAACACATCTACAAACTAATCGCGCAAGATTGCTGATAGCAACACGACTTCACAAGTGTTAGGGACCGAACTCTAGAAGGCAACTGTTGAATACACACACGGAATCATAGCAAATGGAAAAACGTAAAACTGTCAGACCGGGCATGTGTTGGTATTTCGTGGGCAACAAAACCGGTGTCAGTAGTTAATTCGAAGTTAGAATTAGGGAATTAAACAATGCTGAAATAAGCTATACGTACCATTATTGACGAGTAGGGTATCATGGTTGATGGTTGGGTAGCCGAGCTCGACGTCGTGGACGATCTCATCCATCTTGTCGTTACCCAGATTGGAGTTCCCACCGACATATCCAGGTCCAAAGTGCCGATATTGTCGGACAAGCAGCCAGGCTCTGAGGCTCATAACTGATCCAAGCCTAAATATGAAAGAAATGAGGTACAAATAGATAAATTGCTAATTGATGAAAAATTCGGTTACAAGACTTCAGAAAACACGGTCACGGAGTTATACATGATACAAAACATACATGAAGCGCGCTAAACAGAAAGAAATCACTTAATGAACTGAAAATTTAAATTAACTTTCTTAGGCGATGGCAAAAAGCGCATTTTGCTTTTCGAACGCACAAAATGCGCGAATTTACGGCAAAAGTGCGCAAAATGGGCGCGCGATTTGAAAAGGCTTGTTACTTTACTAAAGAAGAACTAAAGATGATAAAGTTGTACTGAAAGTAAAAAGTATTATAAGAACAAGCTAAGAACATACCGCACAGTCGAAAAGTCTAGAAGTCAAATGATTTCTCACATTAGAATAATGAATTTTCATCACCGGAAGTGCAAAAACTTAGCATGCTAATTTACCGTAGTTTTTGCGCGAAAGCAAAGCCAGGCTAAGATGAGGCAAATCTCGATCAAATACGTTGCAGCGTTTATATGTAAAAGTCAAGAACTAAAGTAAAGGTTCGAGACCGTCAGAGGTCGTTAGCAAGTGTTTAGTTAAGTATTAGCGGACACTCTAATAACTTGCAAGTGAAACATGGGGTTTTGAGAGGTCAGAGAACGAGCAGAGAGAACGCGTACGTGAACATAACTCTACAAACTACAATAGGGTATAACACCTAAGTGAAAATAGTCTACCAACCTAATGTATGCAAGAAGAATGGTGTTTAGTTAAGTATTAGCGGACACTCTAATAACTTGCAAGTGAAACATGGGGGTTTGAGAGGTCAGAGAACGAGCAGAGAGAACGCGTACGTGAACATAACTCTACAAACTACAATAGGGTATAACACCTAAGTGAAAATAGTCTACCAACCTAATGTATGCAAGAAGAATGGGATAACGATTCTAAATCGACGTGCAGACTGAATAAGGAAGAAAACGTACCAACATACCAAATTCTCTTGTGGAGAAAATTACTAAACGAAGCTTTTTGATGTAAAATTATTATTCAAATTCGTGAAAAGAAGTGGTAAAACATTAATTGGTACGTAGCAATGTTGGTTTCCTTTCCGCATAATTATCAATTCCTACATAATTATCGATTAAAATCTCTTGAAATGGGCAACAATACTAATACACCGCTCGTGGTGTGTAATAGGAATGTAATACTACAGTCTACAGTGTTTCGCCAACAAACAACGCCACCAGTTCTTCAACTTGAAACAGTATGCGGTGCGTGGCCAACAAATAAACTAGTGGGCCCATGCGTGGCGGCCCACCCATTTCGGGCCTGGGGTAGGTACCGGCGCTAGTGGGCCTTGTAGGCGTCAGTGTGACGGTCTTCAACTTTGGTGTGGTTTTTCGTTCACATACGCCAGGCCAGTCCCTTTGTAATATCCCGTTGGGTTTAGAATGGCAAATCGTTTATTCTGACCCAATTACGTGGTAGACGAGTCCCTATAGAGGCGCTGTGTGGTAATCAAAAAGCAGGCATAGACGTGTGCAGTGCAGACGTCTAGCTATGACTAGTAAGACTAGTGCAGTGGCGACTTGAAGCTCAAAACCTTCTAAAAGAATGAAACAAAGTCTTAAGGCCACTATTATTACTTAAGTCTACAACTCTCACGTAACTTCGCAAATTAACATTGTGTGGCTACGTTACCTGGTAGGCAACTCCACGAATGTTGTGTCTAATGTAATATTGTTTTTCTGAAATACTTTTTATTTCTCGCGCTCCCCATCCGATGTTGACTCAGACTCATGAATTCCTTGTGTTTGTACCCCTAGATGTAGATTCGTAAGGCATCTGGGTTTAGCGTAAATGGTTTTAGCCGCCCTTTTGTCTGTCTTTATTCTCCAATCGCGTCCCCGAAAGAGACCCTTTGTGAAACGCAGACAGTCTGAAGTCCATGCTGCCCGGAGTTTATGTTTGAACTCTAGATGCACATGTCCAGACGGTATAGGCAACTCTGCACTATTATGAAATTAGTCTAGATTTGAAAAAAACCAAACAAAATATTCCTTAGGACAACCAGAATATTGTCCAATTCTCGCGAAGAATATCGTTTATGACCAATATTAAACGCGAAAAAACGTCTAGTGTCCTGTCGACTATAGATCTAATCAGCAAACAATAACTGGACTCTAATATTGCACGGCTCGTACTATACTACGTTCCTGGGTACGCAGCACAACCTCGCGCCGCAGCGCACGTGTACCCAGCCGCTCAGTTTCCAGTGCGGCGGGCGTAGACAGCCGCGTACCGCGCACAGGGGCGCGCAGCCGGCAGAGTAGTTTGCAAACTATGCGGATAAGTGCGTGGTGCCTCGGGGGACTCAATCGCGCAGCGTACCCACGGCCAACCGCGCAGCGCACCCCCAGCCAGTCGCGCAGTGGGGGCGAGCGCGGTTGAGAGCCACCATACTTAGGCGAGTCAGAACTTAGTGGAAAATCATCCAACTTTCAAAAGTTTGCTTCTCCGATAACCTTACTGGTCCCAATTGTGTGCTAATCGCGTACCTATTTATTGAGACCCTTTGTGACAGACAGTCTGACGTCTGACAAAGAATAGCCAATAGAAATCTATGCAGACGTCTAGACTACTCTACTACACTAGTCTAGACTTGGAGGTTCAGAATCAAAACCTTCTAATGAATGACCAAAACACAAAGGACCACTTCCATGGGATAAACCACAGTGTTTTGAACCTTGTAGACAATGTGAATACTAACCCTAAGGGACAAGTAAAGGAAAATAAGTTGAATAACGAACGGCCAGGCACATGAAAACTTAAGTCTCAACTTATTTTTGTAAGTAAATCGGAAGGAATTTTCTATGTCCCGTCGTTTACGTGTTAAACGATGCGACCAAAATAAAATAATAGTTGGATTAATCGGATTCCCATAAATTCGCGTTTGATGAAAGGTCTGAGCATTTCAACATTCCTTCTGATCCTATGAGCTTAGGCTTAGGCTTAGGCTCATGCTTAGGCTTGGCATGTGGTTTTGGAACGCATGCCGGCGAACTGCACTTTTTATATGCTTATTCGTTCCTTTCTGCGGCGCGAAAACAGTTGTTCAGTATAAGTTTCGAAACAGTATACTTTTACACAGTATAAAATTATAGAATACAGTATATTATTTATTAACTGTACTGGTGCCTAATGAACAAAATCACATGTTCAGACGGGTATAACTCCGTCAAAATTTGACGAATTTTCAATCTATCCACGGCACTGGGTTCCCCGTGAAATTCTCTACAAAATATGCGAAAATCACTCATTTTCATTAATTAACACTTTAATTATTAGTGACTGAAAACGCTAGCTGGTTGTTTACCTTTGCTGCGCGCGGTGCATTGTGACTTATACAAGACAGCCAATCAAGAAACATGTAAATCACTGATATGGTAATAAGTTTGGATATTCATTTGTTGCTTTCTTTCTTAATTGCTATCAATTATCTGATACTCTGATATTGATAACAAATCTGAATTTGTTGAGTATGTATCACCGTCAGAGCCTATTTCATGTATGTAGTAGTGATGCATGGATCTGTTACTAAACAAGGACTTAATAACTGAAATCCCAGGTGATAATACATCAAATGCTGCTGATTTCTTTGTATCAGTGTAATTACTGTCAATTACCCCCTATTTCCATATCTCCGTACTGATTTATAGTGTTACCATGTGCACCTTGTTCACGTAGTAAGTTCTTTTAATAATATTACATAAGTGATCGTTAATTAATGTTTAATTAGTGAAATCAGTTTAATTAACAGGTCAAAATAAAACTTTACTATTGATTTGTGTAGTTAATTACCAATTACAACGTATCAACACACCTCGGCATCATGTTTTGATGCTACAGTAGTCAAACAGTTCAATTCACCATTTTTTAACACCAAGTTTCTTAATTAAAACCTAAATAAAGCTTCACAACCCCATTCCTCGAGTAGGCCAGGTTCGCTCGAGACTGAGCTTCCAGCCTGCTTTTATACCCGAAAACCGTGTGGCACGGGCATTTTCAGACAAAACCCAGACAATTGCACTTATGCTAATTCAGTGATATGCTAAACTTTGATGACGCAACGTTGCGGACCTGGAAACTTGGAAATAAGGGTCTTGAATAGAAAATAGACCTTAAATGTGAAAATATATAGGAAATATAGTTGGAAACATTAGGAATATAAAAAGGAATGTAATAACACAGGTGTACGGTGAATTGAGGTGCCAATTATACGCAATTATAATCAATATCTTGGGCAAACCTTGGTCAATATTCAGTATCAAGGCGTCATTTTACTCACAAAATTACCCTCTACAACATATCAAAAATGCATTGCTTAGTAAGCAGGTTAAGCCCTGTTATGATTAATAACGATTATTAATTGTGCAGGTGCGTAATGAACAATATCACACATTCAAAAGGCTATAACTCCGTCAAAATTTGACGAATTTTCAATATATCGACGGCATTGGATTCCCCGTGAAATTCTCTACAAAATATGTGAAAATCACTCATTTTCATTAATTAACACTTTAATTATTAGTGACTGAATACGCTAGCTGGTTATTTTCCTTTGCTGCGCGCTTGTTACATTGTGATTACTTCAAGACAGCCAATCAAGCAACGTGTAAATCACTGATGGTAATAAGTTTGGATATTCATTTGTTGCTGGTTTCTTTCTTAATTGCTATCATTATCTGATACTCTGATATTGATAACAAATCTGAATTTGTTGAGTATCTATCACCGTCAGAGCCTATTTCATGTATGTAGTAGTGATCATGGATCTGTTACTAAACAAGGACTTAATAACTGAAATCCCAGGTGATAATACATCAAATGCTGCTGATTTCTTTGTATCAGTGTAATTACTGTCAATTACCACCTATTTCCATATCTCCGTACTGATTTATAGTGTTACCGGGTGCACCTGTAAACTCACGTAGTAAGTTCTTTTAATAATATTACAAGTGATCTGATTATTAGTGTGTAATTCAGTGTAAATAAAATCAATAATAAATTTAAATCAATTTCAGTATATTCGATTATTATGTATTAATTACAATTATCATTACACCACGTATCAACACACCTCACCTCGGCATCATGTTTTGATGCTACAGTAGTCAAACAGTTCAATTCACCATTTTTTAACACCAAGTTCTTAATTAAAACCTAAATAAAGCTTCACAACCCCATTCCTCGAGTAGGCCAGGTTCGCTCGAGACTGAGCTTCCAGCCTGCTTTTATACCCGAAAACCGTGTGGCACGGGCATTTTCAGACAAAACCCAGACAATTGCACTTATGCTAATTCAGTGATATGCTAAACTTTCGGATGACGCAACGTTGCGACCTGGAAACTTGGAAATAAGGGTCTTGAATAGAAAATAGACCTTAAATGTGAAAATATATAGGAAATATAGTTGGAAACATTAGGAATATAAAAAGGAATGTAATAACACAGGTGTACGGTGAATTGAGGTGCCAATTATACGCAATTATAATCAATATCTTGGGCAAACCTTGGTCAATTTTCAGTATCAAGGTCTCATTTTACTCACAAAATTACCCTCTACAACATATCAGAAATGCATTGCTTAGTAAGCAGGTTACGCCCTGTTATTATTAATAACGATTATTAATTGTGCAGGTGCGTAATGAACAATATCACACATTCAAAAGGCTATAACTCCGTCAAAATTTGACCAATTTTCAATATATCGACGGCATTGGATTCCCCGTGAAATTCTCTACAAAATGTGTGAAAATCACTCATTTTCATTAATTAGCACTTTAATTATTAGTGACTGAAATACGCTAGCTGGTTATTTTCCTTTGCTGCGCTTGTTACATTGTGATTACTTCAAGACAGCCAATCAAGCAACGTGTAAATCACTGATGGTAATAAGTTTGGATATTCATTTGTTGCTGGTTCTTTCTTAATTGCTATCAATTATCTGATACTCTGATATTGATAACAAATCTGAATTTGTTGAGTATCTATCACCGTCAGAGCCTATCTGATGTATGTAGTGATGCATGGATCTGTTACTAAACAAGGACTTAATAACTGAAATCCTGATGATAATACATCAAATACTTTCTTTGTATCAGTGTAATTACTGTCAATTAGCACCTATTTCCATATCTTCGTCCGTATTCTGATTTATAGTATTACGGCGTGCACCTTGTTCACGTAGTAAGTTCTTTTAATATTACGTGATCGATTAATTAATGATTAATTAGTGAAATCATTTAATTAACAGGTCAAAATAAATTTATATATTTGTGTGTTAATTATCAATTACCACGTATCAACACACCTCGGCATCATCAAGTTTTTGATGCTACAGTAGTCAAACAGTTCAATTCACCATTTTTTAACACCAAGTTCTTAATTAAAACCTAAATAAAGCTTCACAACCCCATTCCTCGAGTAGGCCAGGTTCGCTCGAGACTGAGCTTCCAGCCTGCTTTTATACCCGAAAACCGTGTGGCACGGGCATTTTCAGACAAAACCCAGACAATTGCACTTATGCTAATTCAGTGATATGCTAAACTTCGGATGACGCAACGTTGCGGCGACCTGGAAACTTGGAAATAACGGTCTTGAATAGAAAATAGACCTTAAATGTGAAAATATATAGGAAATATAGTTGGAAACATTAGGAATATAAAAAGAAATGTAATAACACAGGTGTACGGTGAATTGAGGTGCCAATTATACGCAATTATAATCAATATCTTGGGCAAACCTTGGTCAATATTCAGTATCAAGGCGTCATTTTACTCACAAAATTACCCTCTACAACATATCGAAAAATGCATTGCTTAGTAAGCAGGTTAAGCCCTGTTATTATTAATAACGATTATTAATTGTGCTAGTGCGTAATGAACAATATCACGTGTTCAGACGGGTATAACTCCGTCAAAATTTGACGAATTTGCAACGTCTCGACGGCATTGGATTCCCCGTGATATTCTCTACAAAATATGTGAAAATCACTCATTTTCATTAATTAACACTTTAATTAGACTAATTTGCCACACTTTTTCACCTAAAACCCTGTGGCAAGATGTATTTCAGCTTAACTGAATTTGCCACACGTTTTCATCTGGGAAAACCCTGTGGCAAGATGTATTTCAGCTTACTGAATTTCCACACGGTTTTCACCTGGAAAACCTGTGGCAAGATGTATTTCAGCTTAGACTGATTTGCCACACGGTTTTCATCTGGGAAACCCTGTGGCAAGATTATTTCAGCTTAGACTGAATTGCCACACGGTTTTTCATCTGGGAAAACCCTGTGGCAAGAGCTTGTATTTCAGTAGTACTGAATTTGCCACACCCTGTGGCGGTTTTCAACTGGAAACCCTGTGGCAAGATCTATTTCAGCTTAAACTGAATTTGCCACACGGTTTTCATCAAAAACTGTGGCAAGATGTATTTGCTTAGACTGAATCTGCCACACGGTTTTCATCTGGGAAAACCCTGTGGCAAGATGTATTTCAGCTTAGACTGAATTTGCCACACGGTTTTCACCTGGGAAAACCCTGTGGCAAGATGTATTTCTGCTTAGACTGAATTTGCCACACGGTTTTCATCTGGGAAAACCCTGTGGCAAGATCTATTTCAGCTTAAACTGAATTTGCCACACGGTTTTCATCTGGGAAAACCCTGTGGCAAGATGTATTTCAGCTTAGAACTGAATTTGCCACCATTTTTTCACCTGGGAAAACCCTGTGGCAAATGTATTTCAGCTTAGACTGAATTTGCATTTCACACGATTTTTTCTTGGGAAAACCCTGTGGCAAGATGTTGCTTAGACTGAATTGCCACACGGTTTTCATCTGGGAAAACCCTGTGGCAAGATGTATTTCAGTTAGACTGAATTTGCCACACGGTTTTCACCTGGGAAAACCCTGTGGCAAGATGTATTTCAGCTTAAACTGAATTTGCCACACTTTTGGTTTTTCATCTGGAAACCCTGTGGCAAGATTATTTCAGCTTAGACTGAATTTGCCACACGGTTTTCATCTGGAAAACCTGTGGCAAGATGTATTTCAGCTTAGACTGAATTTGCCACACATTTCATCTGGGAAAACCCTGTGGCAAGATGTATTTCAGCTTAAACTGAATTTGCCACACGGTTTTCACCTCTGGGAAAACCCTGTGGCAAGATGTATTTCAGCTTAAACTGAATTTGCCACACGTTTTCATCTGGGAAAACCCTGTGGCAAGATGTATTTCAGTTTAAACTGAATTTGCCACACGGTTTTCATCTGGGAAAACCCTGTGGCAAGATGTATTTCAGCTTAGACTGAATTTGCCACACGGTTTTCATCTGGGAAAACCCTGTGGCAAGATGTATTTCAGTTTAAACTGAATTTGCCACACGGTTTTTCATCTGGGAAAACCCTGTGGCAAGATTGTATTTTCAGCTTTAGACTGAATTTGCCACACTGTTTTCACCTGGGAAAACCTGTGGCAAGATGTATTTCAGCTTAGACTGAATTTGCCACACGGTTTTCTGGGAAAACCCTGTGGCAAGATGTATTTCAGTTAACTGAATTTGCCACACTGTTTTCTGGCAAGATGTATTTCAGCTTAGACTGAATTTGCCACACGATTTTCCTGGGAAAACCCTGTGGCAAGATGTATTTCAGTTTAGACTGAATTTGCCACACGGTTTTCATCTGGAAAAACCCTGTGGCAAGATGTATTTCAGCTTAGACTGAATTTGCCACACGGTTTTCATCTGGAAAACCCTGTGGCAAGATGTATTTCAGTTGAAAATTTATTTGCAAGTTTTGCACACACGTTTTGGGAAACCCAGATGATTTCAGTTTAGATGAATTTGCCACACGGTTTTCACTGGGAAAACCCTGTGGCAAGATGTATTTCAGCTTAGACTGAATTTGCCACACGGTTTTCATCTGGGAAAACCCTGTGGCAAGATGATTTCAGTTTTAACTGAATTTGCCACACGGTTTTCACTCTGGGAAAACCCTGTGGCAAGATGTATTTCAGCTTAGACTGAATTTGCCACACGGTTTTCATCTGGGAAAACCCTGTGGCAAGATGTATTTGCAGCAGTTTTAGACTGAATTTGCCACACTGTTTTCACCTGGGAAACCCTGTGGCAAGATGTATTTCAGCTTAACTGAATTTGCCACACGGTTGGGAAAACCCTGTGGCATTTCCTTAGACTGAATTTGCCACACACGATTCACCTGGGAAAACCCTGTGGCAAGATGTATTTCAGTTTAAACTGAATTTGCCACACGGTTTTCACTGGGAAAACCCTGTGGCAAGATGTATTTCAGCTTTAGACTGAATTCTGCCACACGGTTTTCATCTGGGAAAACCCTGTGGCAAGATTTAGTCTTTTAACTGAAGAATCTGCCACACGGTTTTCACCTGGGTATTTCAAAACCCTGTGGCAAGATGTATTTCAGCTTAGACTGAATTTGCCACACGGTTTTCATTTCTGAAAAACCCCTGTGGCAAATGTATTTCAGCTTAGACTGAATCTGCCACACGGTTTTCATCTGGGAAAACCCTGTGGCAAGATGTATTTCAGCTTAGACTGAATTTGCCACACGGTTTTCACCTGGAAAACCCTGTGGCAAGATGTATTTCAGCTTAGACTGAATTTGCCACACGGTTTTCTGGGAAAACCCTGTGGCAAGATGTATTTCAGCTTTAACTGAATTTGCCACACGGTTTTCATCTGGGAAAACCCTGTGGCAAGATGTATTTCAGCTTAGACTGAATTGCCACACGGTTT